>SZWC01008374.1:29818-48260 GCA_023375785.1 Penium margaritaceum | reverse complement strand
CGAGTCCGCATGCCAAGGATGGGGTCCAGGATGGAGGCCCGGAGGTGAAGAAGACAGAGACTCCAGTGCGTGTGAATCCATGACGGAGGCAAGTAGGACGCCGAGGGTGGCCCGTAGCAGGAGGGAACCCAGTGGGTTGGAGTCCGCGCCAGGTCGGGTGGGGTCATCACGGGTGATGCCATGATGGTGGCATGTGCACTGGGAGAGGTAATGCGGTGGTTTCCATTAAACAGCCACTGCGAGAAACAGCCGTTAATGAAGAGGCTGGTGCTGCGTGAGAGGGAAGGACGGTAGAACCCACCACAATCAGACAAGGCTGGACAGAAAGGGCTCTCTTGAGGCACCGAGACAGAACCTCGAGAGCCCGGGTCTCGACCCAAATTTATGCACAAACAAAAGAGGGTCTTCCCAGGCACCGGGACAGCACCTCAGGCACTGGGGTCTTCACAAAGTTAGAGTGATGAAAAAGAATAAAGAAAAAAATACAAGAAGACAATAAGTGAAAGGACCTGGGTAACAAGGAAATGAATGAGCCCAACCGGGTTGGGGCATTCGTGTGCACGGAAAAATAATACAAAACAAAAAAGAAAAAGAAAAAAGGAAGGCTTAGTTCGGCCCAGGAGAGCGGCGGGAGTGCCGATGGGTGACCTCTCCGACCGGCAGGTCGAATCGGTAGACGCGCCCTGTCGGGATTGCCCGCCGGATGTGTGAACCAGCGGACAAAGCAGGCCAACAGCTGGGAACCTGTGACGCAGCTTCTCGACTACTGGGCGGCTATATCTACGAAGTTTGTGACTACGCGCAGTGCCATTTGCACATGCGGCTGCTGCTACGCACAAGCGCGGTTGCTGGTGCCACTGCTACTACACGACAGCTGTTGCTGCCGTGTCTGAATGTGGCTGCCGCTATGGTTATAGATGGCCACAAGCGGCATTTGCGGCGCATGGAGATGCTGCTGCAAAGGATGCTGATGTGGCTGCCGTAGCCTAGCAGCCAAATGCAGCTGCAGTCACAGCAGCTATTGCGACTACCGCAGTTGCTACTATGATATACAAATGCGGCTGTTGCTGTGGCTGAAATGTGGAGTGCATGGCTGCCGACCGGGAGGATGGCAGCAGCAGCTTAAGGTGCCCCTATTGCTGCCGCTGCTGCCACCGTTGCCACAACACCAGAAGGCTCACAGTGGAGGTCAAGGTGGCTGTTGTAGCTGCTGCTATGGCAAATAATGCCACTGCTGCGGCTGCTGGTCGTCGCCGCCAAGACGGCGCAGACGGATGTCAATGTGGCAGCTGAGAACGCTGCAGTGGTGCCGCCGCCGCCGTCACTGCGGTGGATAAATGCAAAGGATGCTGCTGCTGCTACAATTCAGGTACGGTTGTGGCGGTCGCAAGCGTCGTCACCGCCGAACGTTGCCGCCAAGATGGCAACCGTGACGTGGAAAGCCGCTGAAATATTTTGGCAGCGTTCCGCCTCCGGCACTACAAGAGATCTACGTGACATGAGCCCTCAGCTCGGGACCTCCATATTGCCTGGACTTGTTTGCCCCACCCAGCCCAGCCCAGCCCAGAGGTCTCTACTGCTGCTGCTGCGTGCTGTATGGTGGAGCACGAGGGTGGTTGTCTCTTGACGGCTCTGATACCATGAGGGAAGGTGATAACCCTCCTAGTGACATCTAATGTGAGCGAGCACGTTGTGTGGGAGAGAACATGACGGATAGTGCTAGACTTTGCCAAGTGACGGCAAAGAACTTCTTGAGAGAATGTGTAAATTTGCAAGCGGAATGAGCGAGTGGAGGGGATATCCCCCACCACACTACGGCGATACACGCATGCAACAAGCATCGTCGCAGGTGTCACAAAAAGCAAGAATAGCTCCTAGTGCCAGAAAGGCCCCACATAGAACCTAGTGCAAACACGGGCATGGTACGGGCTGCACGATTGCCCGAATGAAAAAACGCAAGAAGTGGTGGAAGCAGAACAGCAAACCTTCCACAATTGAATCATGAAAAAGTAATGCTGTGTGTGGCCGAGAAAAGGCCCCGGATGATCAGCCACCGGAAAAATCCTGGTGAGCATGGAAAGGCATGAGAGGTGAGACAGAACCTGTCGGAGAAGCTGAGAAGCCGATCGTTTGCCTGCATGAGAGTGCGATGTCAAGTTTAGAGGCCACCGAGACGGACACAACAACACCGGGTACTTGCTTGGGTGCTGTGTGTTTTTTCTACAGTCGCTAGAGTCTTCTTGGTGGACTGTGTCTTGAGCTTGATTTACATGTTTGCATTGTGTGTCATAGCGTCCAGCTTGAGATTCTACATCTTTAGGTTTAGACGGTGTTGCATTTGGATGCCTTTGTGTAGAGGTACGGCAGTGGTTTTGGGCCGGTTTTCAGAAAAACTGACACGGTCGCGTGCGTCATCCGCCGTGTGCTGTGGCGAGTATTCATGCTGTGTCCTTGTCCGTTGTCATTCCTCTCTGCCTTGCTAGGCTATCGGATCTTGTGAGACCTTGCGCACGTCCTGAGCCTAACTTTGCTGTTTCGTACACCAGCTTGCTTGGTAGTGTGCCGGCTGGCTGGACTGTGTCCCCATGTCAGTAGCAGCAAGGCAAGAAAGCTTCCAAGCAGTTTCTCAAAGGGATTCATTTTTGCGCGTGCACATGCTTTCAATGCATGGGGAGTCTCAGGCTCCCCATGCCAATGATATGCAAACCCATCCCCAAAAAAGTAAAAAAAAAAAACCCATAGAAGGGGGGTTGGTGATTTTTCCCTATAGTAGCTGACTTCAACATTCTGAAGGGACATTCATGGGTGATTGTGTTGACGCAAAAACTGGGTCGAGAACATGTTCAGAGGTAAACTTGAGGTTGTATGTAACTAAAGTTTCATAACATGGACACTATTGTAAAATCATTTCATACTATGGATAATCATGTAACATAATTCGATGTTGTGGACGGTTTTCATAGATCTGGACAAACAGAAAATTGTCCTTTCCACAATGGTCGGTAGAAATGTTGTAAACTGTATCGATGTTTAAACACCATTCATTTGTTAGTCTAGCGGCATTGACTTTTCGATAGCGCTAGACTTTTGTAACGATGCACCTTGTTGTTTTCAAAACCCCCCAACTTCTCAGTGGAGTTTCTCAAAGGGACCACCCACGATGCCGCATCACATGCAGGGATCAAATCAGGCGCACAAGCCCTACATGTGCGTCATTTTGTTTCATGCTATTGTATACATGTGCTGTACACATTGAACACTTCATCGGAATACACTTAATGATAAATAAATGTCATGAAAATGTCCCATGCTCAAATCATCCTCTTCTTTGCATCCCATCCATATGAACCATCCACGTTCCACTCGGTGTAACACTTGAATATCAGAGTGCAGTTGCGCTGAAGGGGTATTTGACTCAATTACTACAATGTGAAAACCTCGCACAGATCATAAACACATGTATATTATCTAGAAGATTGCAAAATTCACAAGAACGATGGCAAACAAAGCAGGCGCATCCAGTGAAGAGCAGTAGTAACCAGCAAAAACTCCGTTGGTGGAGGATCAACAAAATGCACGCGACGATGCTCTCCAAGGGAACCAGGCAATGGCGGCAACCTTTGCGACGGCTGGAACAATACCCACAAATTAGATGGCCAACCTGGCGAATGACCTCGTGGGCTTGGTGGAAAGTGAAAATTGACACCGTTGCTATTGGGGTACTAATGAACAATAAGGAATTTGACATCACGGCCTTGCTTTTGCATGACACCATGTTGAGTTGGTGGGTTGATTTAAAGAGAATCCAACAAGACTAGCAAAGCTTGATCAACCGCTCTCACGCCCACTCTCACATCATCGACCATAGGCGTTCTACCTCTCAAGCACATCAATGCAACATGGCAGAACTCACTGACTCCACCAGAAATTTGGGTGGAATTCACGTGCGCCATGCTCCCATGCTTTGGGTTGATGAAGAAGAAGTCAGAGGCAAGGTACAATGCTTGCATCAGCAGACCAACGTGACAGGGTACACATGGTGTTTTTGCGAAATCATCACTAACAGTGACCTCAACCCTGAAGAAATCCGCTTCTACTACAACGGCCTTGACCTCGGCGTCCGGCGAGTAATAACAACATCTTAAATCCAAGATGACCTTTCCAAGGACGATAGCAACAGCTGATGACATCGACAGCACCAACTACTATGATTGGTTGCAAGAATCCAATGACTTACGACCCATGGGCCATAATCCATGTCATGGCGTCGGAATTCATACAGACAGAATCCTCATCTTCGGTGGAGATCGAGGCCGTTAATCAACACAATCAACGGTTGTGTTAGAATTGTGGAAGTTGGGTCACATCTCATGTGATTGTTGAAAGCAGCATCAATAGACCAAAGGGGAGGTCAAAGATGAAAATAATGAGGAGTCAAGAAATTGAAAGGGCAAGAGTGGACGAAGAACCTCTTTTCCGGTCAGAACAATATGTGCCGAATGATCATTCAACTAGACAGCTCACATTGCTAGAGACAAGGGATCCTGATATCATAAACTTTGACGAAGGCTATGAGGACAACCAATCAATGACACTGCTATGAGTACCATTGAGGGACTGTAAAAGATGCATAAAAATGCCGGCACTACTTGATGGATGAGCTTCTCATAGCTTTCTCAGCAACGATGTAACCCAGAAGCTGGGTTTTCACAATAAACCAGGTGTATTTGAAAGAAAAACTACTGACGGAAGCCTATATATCCGTTGACTCCATAAGCTACTCTGGTTATAAGTCAGAGATGTGTACGAGGTAATGGTCTGGAGGACATACCTAGTGAGCGACTACAAAACCATCCTTGGGCGATGAATTAGTGTATGTGAACATTTTATGGGTAGACTGGAACAGCGGCATAATCTGCATTAACATTGGTGGCAAGAAACAGCACATACCTTTGATCAAGCAATGCGTGACAAAACAACAATTACGGGAAGCAGCTCAGGAGGAAGCAGAAAAGGAGGTTGCATGATTTAGTAAATGATGCACGCAACCAATGCTTCCAGATGTGGCCAAGCGGCACTTGCAACCTGGAGCACAAGTGTGGCTAGTCCTCATGGAGACATGATTGAGAGATGAGAGAAACAAAAACAAAAGCATTGTCCACATCAAACTTGACACAGAAAAAATTTAGAACCATCCCAAAGGAGTTTGCACCCCTTGTTGAGGAGTTTGAAGGCATTTCCCCCAAGGGACTGGTTTGAGAGCGACCTCTGCAGTAAAGCATTGATCATTGGATATAAATGAAGCTGTAAAGCAGATCGATGATCAATTGGACCCATCGGGTGAGCGACCACAAACTGACTGAGATAAAAAACTGTTTGGGTGAGGAACCCGGTCAGGGGTTCATCAAGCCATTCATATCATCCTATAACGCATCTGTACTTTTTTTTTTAATTTCAAATAAAAATGGGGATATGTGGATGTGTGTAGATTATGAAGTGTTGGGAAACATCTCCACAAGATGAGCAGATGAGGTTTTTTCAATGAATCTGCAGGTCAAGAATTTTCACCAAAATTGACCTACCACATGCTATGGCTTCCAGACCAGACAGTAGAACAAGACGATGCACATTGCTCTGCTTGTCAATGACAAAAGTGGTTCACAAATGGTATGGATACGTGCATGAAATGGCTTTTTATGACATCTCTTGGGTCTTTAGATTTGTTGCATCATGTCGAGAGTCGTTATTCATGTCATCATCTTCAATAGATGAATTATGGATGGAATGGTGTGCAATTATGTGCAAATGGGAGTGAATGATGTATGCCTATCACAAGAACAACTCACTTCGCTCGACGCAATCTGACATCATGATGCAACACTTGTACCATTACGGGTTACAGTATTCCCAGACAAAAAAGATGTTGATGGTCATGATCGCTTGAACAATTCTATGCAATTAGCATGGAATGAACAGATTCCCACTCAAATAATGGTGTGGCTGGTTCAACAAGGATTCACCCTTCTAAACCACAGGGTGGGTCTAGCCACTCAGGATCCTCAATGTACTACAATACCACATGCCATGGACTCTAGATAGGATACTAGAACAAGAGAATACACATTGCTATGATTTTCAACAACAGAAGTGGTTCAAAACTGTTATGCATGCGTATTGACTTGCCATGAGACCTGTTGGGTCTTCAGATCTGTCGCTTCATGTTGAAACCATTTGCTTATGTCGCTATCATCAATAGATGAATTATGTCTGGTGTGGTATGCAATGATGTGCAAATGGGAGTGAATGATGTATACCTACCACAAGAATGACTCAATTCATTTGATACTATCTGACACCAGGATGCATCACTTGTACCATGACAAGTTATGACATGCCTGGATAGCAAAAACGTCGACGGCCATCAATGCTTGAACAATGTTGTATAACTAGTGTGGACTGAACAAAACCCCATTTCAACCACGAAGCTTCGTGGTTGAACTCTGGTGACCTATGACTCTGACGCCAGAGCCACCCAGTTGGTTATTCAAGGTTCACCCTTTTGAGCCACGAGGTGGCTCTGGCCAGTCAAGATTGCCAATGTACCCCAACACCACATGGTACAAACTCCAGACAGGATATTGGAAAAAGACAATACACATTGCTCTGCTTGTCAATGACAACAATGGTTCACACATAGGATGCATGCATTCATGGAATGAATTTCGATGATGTTTCTTGGGCATTAAGATCCGTCGCATCATGTCGACAGTTGTTTTTCATGTCGGCATTATCAATAGATTAATTATGACTGGTCTTGTGTGCAATGCTGTACAAATGGGAGTGAAGGAAGTATGCCTATCACAAGAAGAAATCACTTCACTCGACGTAATCCAACACCATGATGCATCACTTGTACTACAACGTGTTACAATATGGCTAGACAACATAAGACGTCGACGACCATCTATGCTTGAAAAATGCTATGCAACTAGTGTGGAATGAACAGACACCCACTTAGACCACGACGTGGCTGGCTCTTCAAAGGTTCACCCTTCCAAAGTGCAGTGTGGTCCTAGCCAGTCAGGATTCCCAATGTACCCCAACACAAGTAGATATGGTATTTAGACAGGAAACTAGAGTAAGACAACACACATTGCCATAATTGTCAGTGAAAAAAGTGGTTCACAAATGGTATGCATGCATGCATGGAATAACTTGCCAGGAGATGGGTTGTGTCTTCAGATCTGTTGCATCACGTTGAACTTCTTTGTTCATGTCGACATTGTCAATAGGTCAATTCTGGCTGGTGTGGTGTGCACTGATGTTTATGGGGTCTTCACATCTGTCGCACCATGTCAAAACTTGCTGTTCATGTTGGCATCGTCATTTGTTTTGTATGTGACAACATTTCCATCATGGTGTGACAATTGTGTACAGTTGAAGGTGAACAGAGACAGTGCAATGTCATTCCTTAATACTGTATAAGTATACATGTGGGTCTTGTTGGCATCTCAATTCTATGTTGGCATCATGGTGTTATTGGGAACTACAGGTCCTCAGTATCCATCATGTGGAGTGATTTCCGTCAAGATTTCATGTACTTGAAAATGGTCAGGTGTATAAACGCGTCATTGTTTTGATCTACAGTTCATGCGTTGTCTTCCTAAAAAGGTTGTCCAGATGAATACTTCAAAGGAGATTTCATACACTCCTAAAATGATGTTGACAGGTTTTGATTTGAGAGTCATCCTCATTTTTTGGGCCAACTTACACCGTACAACGGACATGATGCCAGTGAATTTCGGAAACAGTTGAACGTTTCACAGTTTCATTGTGCACAATAGATGTATGCTTTGATGTTGTACATTTGTACTTACACTTTTTGAGAGTGTTGGGATTCCAGAGTATGGGGGTCGAATTGTCAAGAGGCATCTTGAAAGGGGTGTTGTGTGTCACTGTAGACGTAGAACAAAACATTAGACATGTACAACATTGATTCCAAGGATGATCAAAAGGGTATGAAATACATACCAGCCTTATCTGCTCGCACTAGAGAGCACACTTGAAGTAGCTCATAGGCTTGGTCTGCTCTTCCAAAATTCACTTGTATCAATGGCATGAACAACATGAAAATGACTGCGGGATCTTCAACAACGTATCATGGTTCACAGCCAAAAATATTTAACAACCTGTTCTTGTGTAGAAACAATAATGTCAAGTTCCTTTGTTGTTTTAGCCTTCATCATCTGATGATTACTTCCTTAAAAGAGAGACATCTGGGCTTTGTTGACCTGTGGCCATTGCCCTTTCTGGCTGCTCCTCTGCAACATGGATAGGTACAGCCAGAGGGACAGATATAGCGTCATACTTTTCAACAATGATTTGTTTCATTCTCCACATAATGCCATGCATCACACCGCTACAATGCTTCACTTACAGCATGGAGGGTCACCATCAGCACTCCTTGATCTGAGTCCAGCCTCCCATGTTTGCTTCATCCATAGAAATTGTTGCACCTGTCAAAGAAGATCTTGTGTGTACACGTGCTGCATTCTCCATGGTACCTTGGCACTTTATCACCTTGTCATGAAAAGGTTTTTCACTTTGGTCATGTGGACGTTCAAAGTGCTCATGGAGCTGTTTCTGAGGAGAATCCATGTGTAGTCAAAGCCTACATGGTATAGGTGTGTAACATTGTTTCAATTCAGAAATTCATATTTTTTTTACATGGATGTTGGAGCTCAAACTTACTTTGAAATCCCATGCATCAAATGTGGCTGATTCCTGTTGACTCCCTTTCGCAGCTTGGTGGTCAGAAACTGGTCGGTGATTTCATGGATTGTTGAACTGAAGGAGGGGAAAAAAAGTAAAAACTAAGACATTCATGTGAACGTTAAGTGGAATATAGTTCATGTATACAGATAAATTGTTTATCTACCCTCATCCATGCTGTTTGTCATCCTTGTAGTACATGGCATTGCTGGCCACAACCTTGTTGTTGTTCGTGTATTGTTGTAACTGAGTCATTGTTTGTCCTAATTTCTGTCCCAGAAGATCTTTTTTATCTCCACAAATTAAGGAGTATTTTTTTGTGCCTGCAGATGATTTTGCTACATCAACCATTCCAATGGATAATCCAAGCTACAAGACGTCATAACACATGCATTCTGTTAGTCTGGAGACAACTCATTGACACTGAAGTAGATGCATTTCTTTCATGTTGGAGACCAACTCTGTGGTATGAAGTGCCTCAGGGATAGGCGTATGATGTTGTTGTTAAAGAGGACCTGTAGAACTTCGTCTACTTTTCCATCCATAGTATGAACTTGAGTGGCATAGGATTGGCCCCTTGTCCAGCTTAAAGTGTAGTCTTGACCAAGGGTCGAGTACCTGAATGCAGTAATAGATGTTAGTAGAGAGAAATCTTTGCCATAACTTCTACCATGCATGTTGATGTATGTCGCATATTGGTCTCTTGTTGTTCATGAAATCGTGTCATAAATGTTGTAAAAGGACCACCTCTTCCAACTGTCAACAAACGCTTCTACAAACTGTTTCAGTTATTGTCGGATAGATCCCCCTGAAGTATGTACATTGGGATTTGATGTTGATGACCTTACCACAGCGATGCAAAAGGAAGACTCAAGGATCAATCTGGGTATTTTCTCCTAAGGGTACTTACATTGATGAACATGGAATGCAGATGGTAGATTTGGAATATTTTCTGAAGGCCGTTGATTGTTGTCAGCCATGAATACAAGATAGAACAACTTCTGGATTGGTATCATATAGAGCAATGGCATGCCAAGTATGCACATTCAGGATTATTACTCAGGTATTCCCTGTTTTCTATAATAAGTGATGGATGAACTGTCATAAGAAAGAATGATATTGTATGGAAGACATTGAAGTAATGCTAACATACAATTGTAGCTTTGAGTCTGTGGAAGATATGGACAATAAAAGATGAAAAAAAGCCTAAATTTAGACGTAACATGTTTAGGAATAGAGTTTTTTTTACATGCGCTGTCCCAGGTCTGATTGAGTCAAGTATAATGCCAATGTATGAGCCATAGTGTTTCATTTCTTTACAGTGATGATAACGGAAAACTAGGTTGAGAAGTAGGTGTCTTGTACGTCTACACGTATGGACATGTCACTGAAATTATTCCGTACATGATCCATGGTAGATCCACTTTTATGCATAGCTGAAGCTACGTGCATTTTAAATTTGAGCTCAATGAGAAACGGCAAGTTTGTACCAATTTCAATATTCATATCACTAACTGTAGTATGTGCAAATGTGTGTAGAAACTGGAAAAAACTTCATAGGTTATGAGTTAGGAGAATGATAGAAAGCATACATCATTACAAAAATATGAGGGACAGTAATTTTCCACCATTTCATGGCTTCAAAACCATCCCCATTGTGGTGTTCCACAACGATGCCAGCTGTTGTTGCTATGAGAAAACCACCTAATATACTCTGTTAATGTTATTCATTCATTCTGCGATGATGTGAAAGGGTACATGGGTTGTGTATGTCATGGTGAGTCTCAGATGAGGTGATGAGATAAGTGCATCATAGTTCAGTTTCACAAATGATGTTTCTTGCATGAGTTTGCAAACTTTGGATGTTCTAGTAGCAAGTTTTGAACACATTGTGCGTACATAGTGAATATTGTGTTGGGATGTAACACACCACCATCTGTCCACATAATCGTTCGACCTCGGCAAAAACTTTTGCTGAAACTTCAATCTTATGTTTTTCATAATGAATGCTATGTGTACAACATGTGTAAGAAAAATGACTAAGAGCAACGTGTTACATGCACTCTGGTTGGAAACGTGACAAGTCAACAACGGATTATTCATAGAGACCACACCCTTGTGCCTTGTGAAGTGTTACTGCATTCGAATGTGGAAATTTTATGCGTGGCATCTCCATTCCATCATTGTCTTTCACCGTGAAGGTTTTCTGGGTTCATTTTATTGATGTTCTTTTGTGTTGGAATATTTAAACTATAATGAGGTTACATTATCTTTTACGTTGTTTTTCACCAACCAACTTGTTTGGAAAATACAACTAGAATGTTATCACTTCATTCTTTATGAGTGATGCCTGGCGAAAAAATCCTCTTACGCCGTTCACCAAACCATTGGTAGTGTCCATATTTACAAATGATTCGAACACAACATCCAAAACACAGATTTGGTTTAATAAGAAGTAATCACAAGAATGAAAGGCCAACTTGAAAATCACAACGACATTCATGTCATCAAGGTCAATGGCTCCTATGCACTCACCTTCTGACTGTGAGATAGTGAATTTCTAACCTTCTTGATGACTGTCTGAATTCCTTACCATCTTGTTCTCTCAACACATCTATCATCGATCTCAACGTTCAGCTAATAAACGTTCTTTCCTTTACATATGTTCTAAACAATGTAGCTTGCCACTACGTATGGATGTGTACAGATCTGTATGTTCATATCTGCCTGCTAAATGTTCAAGGCACTGTAGTTGAAAGGGTTCACATTTTGGTTTTTTTTCCTTTCCCCGGTTGTATATAGGTGCTTCCTTCTCCAAGGATGAACAAACAGACAAAATTTTATGTGCATTTCAATTAAGAAACCTGTTCTGATGACGTGAAAACATTTGGACCCTGCTGCCCAATCTGACTGACCAGGGGGCATGGTTGGCCAATCTCGACAACCTCAGGGTCCATCGGCAGTCTGTGGTCTATGAAAGGCACGATTCGGCAACATCACCAGCCAACGTCCGTCCCTGAATGCCGCTGGGCAGTGAGTATCTCACAAACCTCATCAAACTTATCATTTCAAGTATCCCCAAACATACTAACAAAACAATTGCATTGATATGACAGGTCCGGCTGTTCTCTCATTGGGTACTCTTTAGGATTTAAAGAATGGGTTCACGTCACATATACCCAGTTTTCGGAACTATATAACTGAGATACCATCTTTACGCACAAAACAACACATAAAAAAATGCTGCACAAAAAATAACGCATATGACAACATCGCACAAAAAACAACGCATATGACAATGTCGTACATAAAGTAACGCATATGCCAACATTACACAGAAAATACCTTAGGAACCCAGAAACGCCAAAAAAAAGTCATGTTCCCGCCACATACCATGTAGCATTGATGTATGACATGATTCTTGTCATTCACTATGTCTCAGATGGATGCACCATTGCACTTTCTTCCATGTCAGGTTGAAAACAAATGCTGTGGTCCAACATGAAGAAAGGGGTGGGCGGCTGGTTGATATTGTTGCGGAGGCTGGGTGGATGGTTGCTTTTGTAATGCATGGTGGGCGGATGGTTGCTTTTCTTCTGAACCACGGGCGAGGTTGCTTTTCTGAACGACGGACAGATGAGAGTCACACTTTGGTACGCAAGCTATTTCACCCTTGAAGAACTCGTCAAACATTTTTCTCCACCAGTTTTTCTGGCGGCCATTTATGCCTGATAAGTAGGCAGGTAGGAGCCAGGCTATCTCGAGTTGCAATGGCAGCCCATGGGCCCTCTAGTGGATCGCCGTCTGAATACAAGCTTTTGTGCTGACAAATCTGTCAATGCGGGTTCTTGTGCTGGGACAAGGCAGGTCCCTGGGTCAATTGATTGTAATGTATTCCACTTTTGAAATTTCACACAGTTGGAGGAAGTTCTCATACTGAATTGCTTTCGTAATGGATCGGAGAATTCCAACCATTTTGAAAAAAAAAAAAAATGTTTTGTGATCTTTCTCTTGTTCTAATGTCTTTTACATCAAAAGAAAGTACGACAATCAAAGAATATGGTGGACGTGGAAACCCTAAGGCACAGGTCTTGGAGCCTTCTTTTTTCCAAAAGCAGTAAGCCCTTGTAGCTTATGTTTTTGTATGTTTTGTAGATCATCATGAATTTCATCCAAGTTTGTTGTGATGTATTGATGAACAATTTGAACAACTTCATGTACAGATTTTACCTCCATGTCTGGAGCATCTTCACCCGCAATAAGACATGACATTGAGGACCACCATGGTGTTGAAATGCCACAACTCAAATTTAGTCCTGAACGTCACCATTTGGGCCATCATTTTTCGGAATCACTTATTTTAAGAAAAGTTTACGACGGTGATAGAAGTACTGTGAAGGTTTTATTGGATACTTTGCAAGAAGTCTTCCTTTCTCTTGGTATTCGAGTGCAGTGATCTCTGACTGTGACAACTTCTTAGCATTCAGCATAAAAAATGAAGCAAACAAGTGTCAGCCATACTGGCCAACGGGTGTCAGCCATACTCGATGAGAAAAAAAATTTTGTGTTATTGTTTTTGCTTCAGAAAGGCAATGAGGTCCTTTTTTTTGTCATTCCAATATGAAATTGTGCCACACATTTTTCTGAACTCATTGTGAATCATATCACTTTCCAACACATGTGCCTTCTCTTCAGGATTTTGCAGATCTATTGTACCAATTTTATCATGGGTAAGTTGTCGCGCAAAAAGTGATGCTATGTCACAGATTGGTAGCATTTGGCACGTACAAAACATACAGAAGAATTATCCATGATTTCGTGCAAGCCTCTGGTCTTCATTGAAGAGTTCCCACCTTACAACTCTTCAACAAGGGACAGACAAATTGGACAATATACAAAATCTACAAACACATAAGTTTCTTTCTTGTCCCTGGTTTGTGAATGAAAATTTGACAATTAAAACATAGTATATTCCATACGAACTATTGAAGTGCCCAAGTTTTGGTATGGGGGCGAGTTGTCCACTAGTTTCTGTTACACTTTGACAGTGATGTCTGGTCTGACATTGTCAGGCTAGATAGAGGTATGATATGAAATTTTACATTTCAACTGTTTTTGTCCATCCCCTGATTTCCTTTTGACGACTGTGCCTAAGGAATTCAATCTTCATGAGTGGTAGGTAAGGGCACACTAACCTATATTCCAAAAAGGAAAGGACAGGAAGCTCATGGTGGTACAACTCCTCGTTCAAAGAATGAATCACATCAAGGGCATACATGCTGTCCATCACCATCCACATGATGTAGGACTGTCAATTCATTCACAAAACAAGAGCATGGAACAAAAAAAACATGGTCCATCCATTGTATCCCTTGCAGATGCATCAGAATTCATTGTTTGTACAGTTGAGGATGGCAGTGTTCCGCGTTCTTCCTGAACCATGGCATTAAAAATGGTATGTTGAATCTTTGTGCCTTTGTAGCAAGATGGCCAGTTTGATCCTCCTACCTTGCGATAGCGTGGGGGTGGCTGCACGTCACCCCTCACTAATGCGAGGGTTGGCCGGTGGCCAGCCACCCGCAGGCTACCGGCCGGTAAAACGCCGGCGAGCCACCAGCCATCAATCGAGTTGGTAGCTCGATTGGCAGCCAGGAGGCCGCGAGGCCTCAAGGGTCGAGGCCTGTAGCCTTGTGCCCTCGCCCTCGCTCACCCTCCTCGCTCACAAGATCAACCCGGAATGAGGGATTGATCTAGAGCAAGAGTAAGGGACACAGCAGAGAAGACAATGCAAAATTGACGATCATGCCTCACACATGATGATTTTGCGCCGACGCGTAAAAAATGGAACTCGACTTTGTTTAGGTCAAACTACGAGTTTTGAAACCGGAAAACTCATGTTAACTCATGCGTTCCGAGCAACACCCCCCTTGTTCTGGACCCAGATAAAGGGAGCGAGATAAAAATGGAAATGGGCCTCCGGAGACCTGAAATATTCAAGTTTTCCTACGCGGGTCGTTGAAAACAATTGGTCCCAAGAGTGACGCAGAAGGAAAAACCCCTCGAGCAAGCTCTAGACACCATTATGCAAACTCCAACGACAAGTGCAGGAGCTGGATACACGTCCCTTGTAGTGATTTTTGGAGCACAACAACCCTCACAAACAAGTGTGCGATGGTTCTGATGGCTAAAAGAGATATAAAAATCCATGGGTAGCTATATCAGCAGCAGTAGAAACTCCGTAGAGGGGTACGGTCTTAAAACGTAACTGTTTTAAATACCGTAAATTGCGTTGGTAAGCTCTTAGAGAGCTCTATTTTCTTCTGCCAGCTCCACTAAGCTTCTCCCACTCACAAGAGGGAAAAATGGATTTTTCTTTGACGGGGTGAGGAGTGCCCATCCCCAAGCCACCAACTTTCCCCTCTTTTCAAGCCTCCCTCCTTCCTCCTCCATCCAAAAATGGAGAAAATTCTTCTTCCCAAGGCCAGAGGCTCTCACGGCCTAAGAACATCTTACAATGAGGGAGGTGACACTTGAAGATTTTTGGTGGCTTCTCCAACGTCGCCGGCTCAAGGAAGACATTGCCAAGAGGTACAAGATGGACCAAGAGGACTCAAGACGAGGCCAAGGAATGCAAGAAGATGAAGAAGAAGGCAAGAACAGCGAGGGAGGATCGTGCGAGGGTATAATCTTTTAGTTCGAGTTGAGTCCTCCTCCTCCTCCTCATCTTTTTTAGGGTGCTCAGTTTCTTGTAGTCTCTTGATCTTGTCCTTGCTTTGTTTTTCTAGGATTTCTTGCGTGCCTAGTACAAGGGGTCATGGCTTAGGGTGTTGGTTAGAACCCACGTGACTATGCCAACCGAGGCAGGTTAGAAAAATAGTATTTTTCTACCGCATGATTGTGCCAATCGTGGCAGCCAAGAAAGATAGAAATAATATTTGTAGTTGCCTCACTAGTCGTGAGAGCAAGGTCACTTCAAGAGGCGGCACCTCCTTTAGGTCATAGAGCGACCCTCACAATGGTCTTCACATGCTATTTATACGGGAAACGGAATGGCAAGTGCTCAACAGTCCAATACCAACAAGGGCAAGGTGGTGACGACCTCACCACACGCCCTTGGTGGAATCCAAAAATTGGGAGTCATCGCTGTGAGCACGGTTACCAAACCAAAGGCAACCATACTGCCAAAGGCAACCCTTACTAGACTTGGCTACACCGAGTTCTCAAAAGCCAAAACGATACTAGTTGAGCGCATTTACGTGCACGTGGGTGACTCCAACAAGACAGTCACGCTTGAGGAGGACCACTCGATCGTGGATCCAAACGAAGAGCACAATGTCGCCAATGGTGAAGGTGACAAGCATTGCGATAGTTGCCATCATCATGCGGTGAACTCAAGCCGATCGCTCAAGAAGGGCAAGACGCTTGCCAAATCACTTAAAGCTGCAAAAAGCAGTGAGGATGCCGACAACAACAAAGGCGCCAAAAGCAGTGAGGTTGTCAAAAATAGAAAAGGTGCCGAAAGCAGCCACGATAGAAGTTCCCGCATAAACGAGGTTGACAGCGTCGCCGTGAAGGTAATTGGCAATGACATGTGGAAGCTTGCTAAGTTGGCTGCCGAGGCAGTGGGCCGACTCAAGATGACCACTGACAGTGGAGGTCTAGCATCACCCGGAGGATTGGGGACAAACCCCCCTTCCTACGATGTGGCTACGTTGGGACAAACCAACTCCCACTCAAGCGTTGTTGCTCACGACAGCCTCCTCCGGAAGGTGGAACCCCTTGGAGGCGTGTACATGAACCGGACCCTCATGTAGTGGATAATGGTGCACAGACAACGTGAGTCCCTTTAGGCTATTGCCGATGTTTTGATGAAAGTCTGTGTTTGCCAACCTGCTGGCCCACATTGGGCAGAGCATCGTGGACCTCGATCATGATTGTCAGTTGCACCACTTGGCCACTCATGAGACAACCCGTTGATGAACGACCTCGACAAGGTGTTGAAGAGCATGACCCAGGTGTGGATGCAGAAGTGATCCTGGCAGGCCGCAGGTGCTGATGCCACTACTCATGGCATAGAGGACTACCTCAACGGCTTCAGCGCCAGTCATAAGCACGTCCTTCTCCCATAGTGTGAAGATCTTCCAAAAGGGCGTGAAGATGACCAATTGACTAAATCACATGGACCACATTCTGTGTGTCCACAAGGTGCCACTCAATCAGTGAGGTGACCTTGTTATGACGCGACTTGAGGATAAGCTCTTCAAGTACGTGGTCAAGGAGTGGGGCGAGCACCAACCAGACCTTCAGTGAAAGCCCATCCCGTAAGAGGCCTTCTACGTTATATTGCACAGGAAGTGCATCCACCGTGAGGAGGCGTAGTGTTCATTCCACACGGTCAAGGACTTATAGCAGAAGGGTACCTCACTCAAGGCCTACTTGGGCAAGTTCATCACACTCGTGGAGGAAGCCAAAAGCTTCACCAATGGCGATGGGACCCAGACCTTCAAGTACCCGGAGTGCTTGTTGTTAGAGGGCTTGCATGATGGTCTAGCCAGCAAGAAGCTGGAGGTATGGTTAATCGTGTATGTTTTTTACCTTGTTTGACGAGTTTGTTAATGTGTGCATTTGTAGGAAGCTTCAATGAAACAAACGTGGATAGAGGTGCATAGAGTAGGGTGAATTTTCAGCGTAATTCATGTACAACCCATGTTTCTTTTTGGAATTACAGAAGCATCATGAGAAATTGTCTAGTTGAGGACTACCAAAAGAAGAAATTCCATCATAGGTATGTTTAAAACCTCAATATATGGCATATATTGTGTCCAAACACAATTTAGAAACGAATGCCTTACCCGGGAAGCCTTGCGTTTGTCAGGCACCAATTTACGCATTCATGCATCCGTTTCACGAAACAAAGTTTGTTCCCCCTCCCCCGCCCCCAACCCCAGTATTACATTATTTGAGTGTATTGTATTGTGTATCCGGAGGATATAAAAAAAGTTCACAAAGTTCACAAATGTGTAAAAGCAGCTATGTGTTGTTTCCTTGTAACCTATCTCAGTCAAATACATTCGTGTATCATGTTTTATCCCGCTCCCATTCAATTCAACATACATTCACCTAATACACTTTCGGCATTTGTGGGGGGGAGGGGGGGGGGTCCTCATGTCCGATCACCCCTCCCCCAATCAGTGCCAGTGTATTAGGCAAATGTTTGGAATGAGAATGCCGCGAAGCATTAGAAACGAGAGAGGTTTGTACACCGGTGAACAATACCTTGTGACCATTCGATGTTGCTTCATCCATCGACGTTTCGATATACATGGAAGAAGCATGTCAAAATTGACATAACATAGTCGTACATGTGAGGTTTGCAGTTGCATTTTTCAGGCAAACGGTACCCGCTCAAAACCGTTAGTATGGCATGACAAGATCGCAATGCGAGCGGCAAAGAACAACCTCCACCCCAACCATTCTGGTTGTACATAGGGAACGTGTGAAAGGATGTATCTTGGTAAACTGAATACAGAGACACAAGTGTACATAATTCTTTGTTTCCAAGAAACTTCTTTCTATAAAATTCATTTGTGATCTTGCAATATTAGCGCCCCGATACATCGCTGGATACAACTACCATATTGATACTCACTTGGAGGAGGGGGGGGGGGGG
>SZWC01008374.1:0-29747 GCA_023375785.1 Penium margaritaceum | reverse complement strand
GTTGATGAACATAGCAAAGTATGGAAGTAGCGAGAAATTGTTCACTGGTGAACACCGCTTGGAACAAAAAGGATACGCCAATTGAGCTCCGCTAGAACAGGTCAAGGTTCTGTATTTTGTCATATGTATCATTGTCATTTGTAACCACTAAGACATACTCAGGCTTCATACATCAAGGGATTGCCTTCAATGTTTTTTCTGGGTTAGAAATATCTCTTTTTCCCGTTCAACGCCGCATTAACTACTCAAAACGTTGACTTCTTTTGCTGTTGGTAACTTTCTTTTGTCACAACCGCCGTACTTAATTGCCGGTTTTCTAAGCTTTCCGAGGTTGACAATGTGATGAAAAGTGGCGAGTTGAGTAATCTAACCGCTAGACACAGGGCTTTGCAATTTTTCAATCATTTCCTTTGATAACTTAGAGCTGTAATGTGTGATCATCGATGGACGAAGAACGTCCATCGATGACAGATATTTTGTGAAAACAAATGGAACCCTATTGACCAGCCATTGACCAGAGTCAGATAGTTGCTCTCAATGGTTACATCTTGAAAGCTTTGCGAGAACATTGACAACTAGTGACGAAAAAAAATAAACAGTTCGGATTGGCGACTTACAAATCGAGTCTGATCTTGGGTATCGTACAAAAACAACAATCCTGACCATTCTTGTCTTAGAGAAGAGCCTATGTCTATCATTTCATGTACCGTACTATGCTCTAAAGATAACTTTGTGTAGTTATCATGTTGTAATGTAACTTCCTTGTTCCTTCCTTACACCTTCTTAACAACTCATATGATAAATGAAATTTTTCTTATAGGGTTTGTGAAATTCTTTGTCCATAAACTAGAAATATTTCTTACCACCTTCCCGTGCCTATGCACTTAAAATATACACACTAAAGAGAGTGTATTTTTTAGGTGTGTCTCGTCATAAATGAGAAGCTTAAGGACAAGACCACCAGGACGGCAACTGGTCAAGCTTCGTCAAGCTCGAGGGCACCACGTGACTACATGAGAATGTTATGTTCGGTGAACCTGAAGGACTACTCTGATGCACAGCCAAACACGCGTGCATAGCAGGACTGCGACATGCGTGTGGATGTTGCAGGGGCTGGTGGGTCAGCCAGACAACGAGGCATGGCCAAGGGAAAGCAGCTCAAAAAACCCTCCAATCAAGAAGGCTGGTGGGCACAAGGTCCCCAACAACAAGCAGAGCCGTGAAAATGACGAGATGCAGGCGGCATGTGAGTGCCACAATGCAGCCTTCCGTGACGGGCACTGCCACAATTGCTTGCACCTTGGCCACTTTAGGGCCCAATGCCCTGAAGATGCTAGTGTTGGGCAAGAGGCCACGGCATTGGTCGCAGGTGCAACACCTCGTAAGATGGTGCAATAGGAGGCAACAGCCAGGGTTGTGGACAGGGCCGTGGTCGCGGCAATGAGCTCAGCTGTGGTAACAAATAAGGCCATGGTGCGAGTTTTCTCCATCTCCGAGTGACACTAGTGGGGACCACTTGGGAAAAAAGCTGGATCACAAGTACAGGTTCATGTTTTCAGATGAGGATGTTAAACAATTTGAGTTTTTGACGAGTTCAAAATTCTCTGTTGTTTTCTTTCCACTTTTTGAACCTCATTCTACACCTGTTGATTGATATTGCCGACTAAACCTTGCATCACCAGATGAGATGCATGATAAAACATGCTTAGTGGTGGTGACACTGACCACTGTGCAAGAGTTGTGTGACACAGTGTTTGAAATAAAAGCCCTCAAAGCAGTGAGTTCCATCGCATTTTTGGTACTTTTGGTTGGTAACTTTAACTCAATCAAATCTAAATATTGGAAGGTGCTTGCCAAGTTTTTATGTGCCCACAAGATGTGGACCCAAGTGGGTGAATCATGGGAGTTGCGGTACCTGCTATACAGATTTTGTGTTTGTCACAAACTCGGCTTGCCGTTGTTGAGCCTTATCCCTTGGAGGAGTGGGAGCAACATACAGATGTAGTTCACAAGACACCTAGCAGGTGCTAAAGTAAACGTACTGGCTGACATTGGAGAGGATGAATCCTTTGTTAGCCTTGGCTTTACCTGACAAGTGGGCCTAAAGTATTAGCCACTGAATGACACATTTTTCTGTGGTGACAGCGGTACGGTACTCGTGATGGGTACCTGTAAACCAAGAATTTGCATCCAAGGTTACACATAGAGTGTCACATTGAAGGTACTCAAGCCTCTTGACCCATTCAACGTTGTGTTAAGTAAGCCCTAGTTCCATGAAAACAAGGTTCTCATACGCTTTAAATCAAAGCGGTTGATTTTTAAAAAATGACAGCATTGCTTTACATTGATTCCAAGTGCGGAATTGTCACCGACACGACTAAAAGTCCATTCAGCTTGTTTGCGATGCAGGTCAAGAGACATATTCGACAACATTATTGATACTTATTGGTTCAGTTGCAGAAAGTGGACGGCGATGTGAAGGAAGACATTCCATAAGATATCAAATCTATGCTGGTGGATTTCTTGGATGTATTCCAAGACCCACCGGCTGGGCTTCCTCTAGAATGATACATGGGCCACACGATTCCGCTGCAACTGGAGGTGAGCTCTCCATTCAGACCCATGTATCAAATTTGTCTAGCAGAATGGCGAGATGCTGAATGCCAAATCAAAGAGTACCTTGCAAAAAGATGCAAAGAGCCAAGTAGCTCACTGTACGGTTCACCGATCCTTTTTGTGAACAAAAAAGACAGTGGTGTATGCATGTGTGTGGATTTCTGGGCGTTCAACAAGCTGATGGTAAAAAATCGATTCCCCTTACCATGGATTAAGGATCTATTTGACCAAATCCGAGGGCCAAAATCATTTTCTTTTGATTTTTCTCAAAGGTACCATCAGATCTGCATCACGTAAGATGATGTGTCCAAAGTGACATTCTGAATGCACATGGGCCACTATCACTTCCGAGTTTCAAGCTTCGGGCTAACGAATTCCCTAGCAGCTTTTCAAGGAGAAAATGAAGCAAGTGTTTGCCAAGTAACTCGATCAGTTTGTCTTGGTTTGTCTTGATGGCATTCTGGTTTTCTCCATAAGAATGGAAAAACACATATAATATTTGTACAAATTCCTTGCAATCCTTTCGGAACTGAAGTTATATGTGAAAGTGAAAAAGTGCAATATTGCATAAGATGAGTTCAAATACCTTGGACACATAGTCGGCAAGGACGGTATCCTTGTGGGGACCTATGGTGGATTGGCCGCACCAAGAAAATGTTGGGCAAATTCATTCTTTTCTCGACCTTGTAAACCACTTTCGGTATTCGACCCTATTAGCACCGCTAACTAGGCTCATGCAAAAAGATGTGCATTGGAAATGGATCTCTGATGCAAGAACGCCAAAGTCAAAGAGCTTCTGTCCACATTGCTTGTCACAGCTCTCTCGGATCAGAACCTTGGGATGTTGAATGTGATGTGTTGGTAGTAGGACTTGGAGAAGGCCTCATGCTGAATGGTTACCCAGTTGCGTATGAGAGCCGGAAGCCCACCCCTATGGAGTCGCAATACACAACCGGGGATCAAGAGCTTCTTGTGGTGGTGCACACTTTCAATATGTGGTATTGCTACCTTGAGGTTGCTGAAGGGGGTGTGACGGTTGTGACCGACCACAAACCATTGGTTTTTTCCCAAATGTAATTGAACTCGTCAAGACAATAGGCGCGTTTGAGTGATTTGTTGAGCCGATTCTTGTTTCACGTGAGAGTATTAGCCAGGACTCATCAACGTAGTTGATCCACAAGTTGACAGCTTGTGGAAACTCAAACAGCCTGAACCCCCTGAGCCCGTACAATAACCACCTGGAGAGATTATCCATGCTTGGGCTCCGCGCTTCAAGTAACGTTTGGCCACGTCCAAAGATATTGGTTGGCGTTTTGTAGCTATCGCAACTTCCTTTGTTGCTTCTACCTCTCCTACTTCTCGTAATTGCCGCTATGTTGTGGGTTGCTCGACTAGAGGCACATGTTGCTTTGTGAAGTTAATGGTCAAGTAAACTGCTCTACTGCTCCAGCAAACCTGCAGATTATGCCGGTACAAGAAAACTCGCCTGAGGATGATTTTTTGGTTGCTCATTGGGCAAGTCCTCCAGACCGTTACGTCGTGCAAATCTCCAAGTTGTAGGCACAGTAGTTTGTGAACTTTACATATTTTCAGTCGTCCATTGACTCTTTTCCCTTCAAATACTCCTGGTCCGGTCTGCAAAATGAGCTTCCAAACCATGTCATTGGTGAGAAAACTGTGAGAAAATCCTTCTTCCACTAGTGCCGGTACCGTTCTGTGACTTTTACAACTTCTTGGTTGCACTCATAGCCGTATTGTCAATTGGATGTCCTCGTACCCCTCATCAAACTTTGTGATCTCAAGAATCCTCGTTTGCGCTGATGTGGGCCACTCAGATGGGTAATCGATTGATACAGAAATTTTGGACCGGACAGGAGTATCGTCCTCTACTATTTCCCTCTACCGTTTCCCAACTCCTCATTTTCTTGGAATTCTTCCCCTTTTTGGCTTGGTGTTATTTCTTTCGGCAGTTGCGTGAAATATGACCTGGCTTTCCACAAGTCTAGCAGAGTCGTTGATGGCACTTATCAACAACGTCAATTTCCATTGGAGACGAGGTTTCCATCGACTGCGACTTTCCTCAGCCAAAACAAGGATTGTGGCCTTGGGGTTGCCAGTAGTTGGATTCTTGCATCCGAGCGTTGTAGTCCGCGCTGCCGATGCGTCCGGCTGCTGCAATCATTGGCAGAAGGTCTTCTTGGATGGGAAAATGGTAACTTCTTGCCAAACATCTTGTTTGAGGCTGTTGTAGTACTAACACAGTTCTTGGGGGATGAGGTCACTACCGGTGATGATTTCGCGAAAACGTCGAGTGTATTCTGCCATGCTAGATTTCCAACACACACATTAGAGTAGCTCAGACTTCTTGATCAGCTTCCCGAGGCGAGCAAGTGTAGCGTGTGTACAAAGTCGCTCCATGTTTCCGACGACGTGAGAGATTTGTGCCACGTTGGATTGATCTGCTCAATGGGTAGCATGCCTACGATCGACAACGTAAGAGTGGTCACGAGAGCCGTTGATCGAGCTACGCTGGTCTCCTGCTGCCGTTGGATGGCCTTTAGATCGGACCACCAACTCAAAGCTGTGCCATGCAAAAGTGAGATTGCGAGGTCAACTTTCTATTTGTCGTTGTTGATCCCATCAGCGGTGACGAACACCTCCAAGCTCGTCAGCCACATTGTGATCGTTGGTCACTTGGAGTTTGTGGGATCAAATGACTTAAGGAATGTCGGTCAAATCTTGGGATTCACTTGAGAGTCACAAATTTCTCTCGTTCAGTATTACTTCATGGGCACAAGAAACTCAAAGTTTTACCATCGCCGCATCAAGATGTTGAAGCAGATGGATTTTGAGGCTCTCCAATCCCAACAATTTTTGGCACAGGCATTTGTGCTTGTCGGCCGGTGCCTTCCATGGTGCCAAGTGTCAACTTAGTAGACTGTGGTGTAGGTGAGGGGTTTTCCGAGCCCAAGGGTTCCATCATTGGATTGGCCGTCGGGTTTGTTGGTGCTGCACCATTTCCCGTGAAAGTTATTTCTGCCACCTGGTTTTCCTCGAGAGCGTTGTTGTTCCCGTGTTGTTGATCCGCCATCACCGGAGTTCTCGGCGGAGACTGTTGCTTGACACCAATTGCGCTCACTGCATTCATTATTGTCGTCGTGAAGTCTGCGGTCTTCTGAAAGGTTGAGATACATTGAAGACTTGTGCAATGTTGTCGCCAGGTAGTTATTGTATCAGGGGCCCCTCTAGGGCCACTGCGCTGTGAGACCAAGTGTTACACCGAGCAGAACGTAGGTGGTTTGCAAAGAAGAAGTTCGGGGTAAAAGAAAATTCAGAAGTTCGGAACAAATGAATGACTTGTATGAAGCAGTAAGTGTACTTGATGAAAAATGTAGAGTGCGACAATCACATGTATACAATGCTAAGAATGAGAATGAGGCATAAGTTGGGTCATCGGTGTTTGACCCAAATGATTCATGTGAGGTTGCGCCGTGAGTGGTGGATTTGAGAATCTTCACCAAGAAGTCGGGGGGCTTCAAAAACATTGTGATACCTCTTTATAAATGTTAAGAATCATCGAGAAGCTGACTGAATGATATCAAAAGTTGATATGGTGTGCAAGAATTCTGTCAACCTTTCTGGAAAGGGGTTGAATTTGTAAGTAACTTCTGGAACGACACATCGGAGGTCGGGGCTGTTGGCCAAAATTCCCTCCGCCGAATGGGGCAAAATTCCTAAAGTCATTGCGTGGTGGGCCATGAATGCAAGATCATGAAGGCCTGTTTGTGAGTTTTTGGGACTTGTGTATGTTAGGGACGTAACGATTAGTGACTAACAGTCGTAGGTATTACACCGAGCACAACGTGGATGGTTCACAGGGATGAGGTGCGGGACAAAAGATGACCCTTTGCCCTTTTTCCATGACTTCCTCCACTTTTTGGCTTATTGTTGCCGCTTTCGGTCGTCTTGCAAGATATTCCCTGGTTTTCTGCAAGTCTAGCATAGCCGTTGATCCCTCTCATCAACGGTGTCGATGTCCACCAGAGACGAGGTTTATGTCACCTACGACTTTCCTCTGCCACGATAAAGATTGTGGCTTTGGGATGACCAGCCGTTGGATTCTTGCATCAGAGAGTTGTTATGGGCCCTGTTGATGCAGTTAGATACTGTGATCATTTGCAAAAGGCCGTATTTTATGCCAAAAATGGCGATTGCTTGCAGAACATCTTGCTTGAGGCTGTTGCTGTAGTAGAAACACAGTTTTTCAGGGCTGAGGTCACTATCGGTGATGATATTGTGAAATTGCTGAGTGTATTCTGCCACGCTAGACTGCTGACATAGACGTTGGAGTCTATACTGTGCATCAGATTTCTTCCTCAGCTTCCAAAAACAAGCAAGTGTAGCGCGTGAAAAATCACTCTACATTTATGGTGGCATCAGGGAGTCGTGCCATGTCGGATTGATGTGCTTGAGAGGTTGTACGTCTGCAGTCGACGATGTGAGAGTGGTCGTGAGAGCCGTTGATGCAGCTCTACCGGTAAGGCTACACACGGTTCCTATACGCGGAGATTCAGAGGGATCTGGATCCGTGCGACGGGTCCGCCACCTGGATCCGGATCCGGGTTAACGGATCCTTGGATTCACGGATCCTTGGATTCACGGATCTTGGATCCGGATCTGGGGAGTCATGTACCATGCATGGTATATTGCGCTAGTGTTGTGCTTGTAAACATTGTGTCAGTGCAAGTGCCACCGACGGCTTGCGCTGTTACGGACCACCGACAATGCGACAATTTCCATCAACAGCTGCCTATGCCCAATCCATGGATGGCTATCAATGGTGCGGGCGATGTTGTGGGGCTACAGGTGGTTGGTCAGTCAATAGATAAGAAGATATGAGACCAATGAACATAGCATCGCCAGCTCTAGGCTGGCGATTTGAGAGGTTTCACGTGTTTGACACGCATGATTCGTGTCGCACGGACGTGTCGCAAAAGATTTTGCCGGTCAAAAGTATGCCGCGCATGTTGAAGTGTTTGATTTTGAATGTGCAAATGAGTGTGCTACGCGGATGACTTGAGCCGGACGTCTAGTCAGTAATTTTTACCCCAACCGCCCCTCCCTCTGCCCTAGGATCTGGGTTAGGATCCACAGATACAAGCCAGATCCACAATCCTGGATCTGGAACCGCAAGTCCGGATCTGGATCTGGATTCATGGATAGGGTACCGCGGAGCCCATGATCCGTGTGCAGCCTTTTCTACCAGTCTCTTGATGCCGTTGGATGGCCTTTAGATCGGACCACCAAGTCAATGCCGTGCCATGCAAAAGCAAGGCCGCGAGGTCAATTTTCTTTTTGTTGTGTTGACCCCAACAGCGGTAAAGTACACCTCCAAACTCGGCAGCCACATCTTGACCGTTGGTCCCTTTGAGTTTGCAGGATCCAACGACTTGGGGAGTGTCGGTCAAATTTGGGATTCACTCAAGAGTTCTAGATTTCTCTTGATGAGCATTGCTTCGTGCACACAAGAAATTCGAACCTCCTCCATCACCATGTTGAGCTATTGGAGCAGATGGTTGTTGAGGCTCTCGATTCCCGACAATTTCTGGTATCGGTCTTGGATGATTTGAGCTTGTCGGTCGGTGCCTCCCATCGTGCCTAGTGTCGACCCAACGGGCTGCAGTTGGGGTGAAAGGATTGCTGAGCCCGAGGGGTTTGTCATCAGATTGGTTTCCCGGCTCTTTGGTGCTGCACCATTTGTCGCGGAAGCTGTCACTGCTGCCTGGTTTTCCTATAGAGTAAAGTTGTTCGCGTGTTGCTGATGCGACATCGCTAAAGTAGTTGCCGGGAACTGCCGCTCGTCATTGTGTACATTCACTCTATTCACCGTTGTCACCACACAGTTGGTGATCTTCTAAATGGTGGAGATGTGCCGAGAACTCGTGCAAGGTTGTTGCTACTTAGTTAACACGTCGGCTGCCCTTCTAGCGTTACTCCACTCTTATACCAAGTGCTATGCCAAGTGGAACGTGGGTATTTCACAGGGATGAGGTGTGGGAAAAAAGACGATTCAGGGTTCTGGAAAAAAATGAATGTTTTATATTTGGCAGTAAGTGTACTCTGATGACAAGTTTCGAGTGTGTCGAGCACATATATACAATGCCAAAAATGAGAATGAGGCATAAGTTAGGTCATTGGCGTTCGAGCCGAGTGACGCGTTCAAGGTCCCATTGTGAGTGGTGGATTTGAGAAGATGTGCCAAGAAGTTCGGGGGCTTTGAGAATGTCTTTATGCTTCTTTATAAAAGTCAAACATCATTGAGAAATCAATCGAATGATATCAAAATATCATTATGGTTTACAACACTTCTGTTCGACCATTCTGCAGTGGTCAAAGTTGTCGGAAACTTCTTGAAGGGACACTAGAGGTCGGGGTAGTTGGCCAGAATTCCCTCAAACAAATGGTGGAAAAATCTAAAAGTTCCCACGTGGTGGGCCATGATTGAAAGAAAAGAAATACCACTCATGTACGTGAGGGACGGAACACTTCCCCCCCTTTTAGCCACGATTTCCTGGCACGCTGGCATACGTAGGCTGGTAACGGCAAAAGTAGCCGTCAATCAGATGATCAACATCACGGAGATTGTTGTAGGACTCCTGGCTGTTGTGCATGGCATCGTAGCCATGCCACTCGTAGCCCTGCCGTCCTACATCGGAGGTTGTTGTAGGAATCATGGACCTTGTCAGGGAGACAAAGTCAAGCGACAACTTGGGTTTGTGTTTGCTCAAACTCAACCGGTCCCAACCACCAAGGTTTGAGCTTCATGAAGTCCTGTCCTCAAATTTTGATGTTCACTGAGCATCGCCAGCACTGAACAAGCCATCATTGCGATGTTGGTTGGCTGCCCTCTTCATAGCTACTTGTGTCTTCGAGATGATCTGTTGTATTTCCTCTTAGATGCCTGCAAAGTCCGATGGTGGATGTCAACCTCGGGAGTGTTACTCTGGCTGTGTATTCCAGCCCGTGTGGCAGAAGGTTTTCCACGTACTACCCTGAAAGGTATTTTACCTGTTTAATGGCAGTGGATGAGTTGTATGCAAGCTCGGTGGTTGGCATTTTTGTTGTCCTTTCAGTGCTGTGTGGTTCGCGTAACGTCAAGAGAAGTTGTTCAAGCGTCTGGTTGATTTGCTTGGTTTGTCTGTCGGTTTGAGGATGGAATGCCATTGATAGTTAGATTTGACTACTACAGCATGTCATTAGTGCACACCAAAAATGGCTGGTTAAGCAGCCGTCTCTATCGCTGATGATGGTACGTGGAAATCCGTGCAGCCGCATGACCTGATTTAGATGCAGTCGAGCTGTTCCTTTAACGGTGACAGTCGTTGTTGTCGGGATGAAATGTGACATTTTGGAGAATCTGTCCACCACAATGAGGATGGTGCCATATCCCCTGGAGTAGCGGCTTGTCCCATAACAAAGTCCATGCTCATGTCGGCCCACGGTTCCGTCGGAACGGGAAGGGGTTGAAGTAGACTAGGTGGCCTTGTGTGACAAGGTTTTTGCCTCTGACAAGTGTCACACAATTTGGAGAAGGCCGCCACGTCAGTCGGCATCTTGCATTTTACCTTCTTTTCTAGCATTTTGTCCTCGCCAAAGTGCCCACCTGGACCGGTGCCGTGGCACTCTTCCAATAGCATTCATCGTACTTCCTCCTTCAGAGGAAGAACGACCTGGCAAGTGTATTGCCGTCGCTATTAGGGGTCGTCAAGCCAAAACTTGGTCTTGTCATAACCCTCAAACTCCTCATAACCTTTCGCGAGCAGCCTTGCAAGGTACGGGTCTTGTTCGATAAGCAACGTGTTGATCTCAGCCATTAGATCAGGTTGTCGACTTAGATCATCCGCTGGATTTTTTTTTTCCAGGCCAGTACTCAATGTCGTAGTCGAAGTTGGACTCAAGGGACTCCATTTATCAATTTTTTTGACAGATTTGATTTGGCTGGGTCTTGAGATGTTTCAGGACAAGATGGTAAGTGTGGATAATGCATCACCGGCATTCCAAGTAGCATCGCCATGTTTTGAAAGCGGGCACGACTATGAGCATATCCTTTCTGTACACCACGTAGTTGAGTTCTTGCCCGAGTAGTTTTCTTGACATGTACGTGGCCGGATATTCTCCACCACCATTTTCTTTGAGGAGAACAGCTCCGATGGCTTGATCAGACGCATTGGTGGCTATGATGTAGTCCACAATTGGATCTGTCAATCGTAAGGCTGGCGCCGAGGTTGATAAAGTTTTTAGAGATTTAAACTCTTCTTGTTTGCTATCCCCCCAATTCCACTCGGTGGTTTTCCTGTAAGATCAGAGAGAGGTCCTGACAACCACGCATAAGTCTTTATGAATCGATAGAAGTAGTTGCAGAAGCCCAAAAATACTTAGAGGTCCCAAACATTTGTGGCCGTTGGCCAAGATTCCACCGCCTCTACCTGTTTTGGGTCCATTGTGAGTTGTCCGCCGCAGATGGTGTCGTTCCAAAACTAAACCGAACAACGACCAAAGTCGCATGTCAAGAGTTTTCCAAAAAGATTCTCTAATTGTTAAACCCTGAGAACTATTCTAAGTTTTCCATTGTGTTCCTTTGTGTTGCAGCTGTACACCATGATGTTGTCGTGATATACGACGATAAAGTCATCGAGGTATGGGCAAAAAATGTTCTTCGTTGCGTCCATAAATTCTGCGGGGGCTTTTTTTTTTTGGTCTGAACAACATGACTGTAAATTTGAAGTGCCGATATCTGGTACAAAATATTTTCTTCTTGATGTTCTTATCAGATACGCGGTAATGAGGATAAGTCAATTTTGTTAAAAACTTGGGCCCCACGCAGCTGGTCAAAAAGCTCTTGTTCTCACGGGAAGGGGGTAGCGGTTCTTGATGGTAATTTCGTTGAACGCTCGGTAGTCCATGTACATACACATCTCTCCTGTTTCCTTTTTCACGAAAAACACTGGTGGTGCGTAGGTTGACGTGGAGGGTCAGATGAACTCCTTCCCGAGCATGTAATCCAGCTACTTCTTGACTTTTATCAGCTTGTGATCACTTATCTGATGGATTCCTTCCACTGTCGGTCTACTGTCCGAATTTAGGTCTGTCCGATGGTCGATGTTGCATTGCAGTGTTACCTCTTGGGATAGTTTGTCGGGATAAACCCCTTCAAATCCCTTGATGAGCTCAGTGAACTCTTTTGGTACTATTGCAAACCTCTCAGGTGTTGATGCCGCTTGTGTCATTTTGGCAACTGCGATTTCTTCCACTCTCCTTGCTTCCATGTAAACTAGCCATGCTTGAGCTCTGTGTTTCAGGTATCGCTTGGCCACATCCAGAGATATCCGTTGGCGTATTGTGGCTATCGCAACTTTATTTTCTGCTTCTATCTATGCTGCTCTTCATAACCATTGCTTTGTCGTGGGTCGCTCAACCAGAGGCAGATTTCGCTTTCTGCCATTGATGTTGCTCTGTTGCTCCAGTCAACCTACAGACTATGCCGTTATAGGAAATCTTGCCCGAGGATGATTTTGTGGTCGCTCATTGGGCAAGTCTTCCAGACTTGAATCTCTCAATTTTAGCAACAGTGGTTCACAGATTTGAAAGATATGCAATCTTCCGTTGACGGGTTTTCCTTTGAAAAATCTTGGTTCGGTGTGCAAACCCAACTTTCAAAACACATTGTTACGTCGTAGAGATCTCTCAATTTTAGCAACAGTGGTTCACAGATTTGAAAGATATGCAATCTTCCGTTGACGGGTTTTCCTTTGAAAAATCTTGGTTCGGTGTGCAAACCCAACTTTCAAAACACATCGTTGCTGAAGAGATTGTGAGAGGCTCCTCCATCCAGGAGTGCCGACACCATTTTGCAACTTTTACAACCCCCCGGTTGCACTCGTAGCAGCATCATAGGTTGGTCGTCCTTGTAACCCTTGTAAAACCTTGTGATCTTAGGACCCCTTGTCTGCGATGATGTGAGCCGCTCATATGGACAATTGGCCGGTGCAGATTTTTTTGAGCGGACAGGAGCCTCGACATTTACTCCTGTCTTTTGCCGTTTCTCGACACTTTGCTCTTTTCTATAACTTCCTCTTCTTTTTGACTTTCTATTGCCACTTTTGGCATTCATGCGATATATGCATTGGTTTTCCACAAGTCCAACAGGGTCGTTGATCGCACTGATGGACAGCGTCAATCTCCATCAGAGATGAGGTTTCCACCGACAATAACATCCCTCTGCTACAATGCGGATTGTGGCTTTGGGGTCGGCAACCATTGGATTCCTTCATCCAAGCATTGTAGTCGGCACTGTCGATACAATCAGCTGCTACGATCATTCACAAAAGGTCATCTTGAATGCCAAAAATGGTGAATATCTTGCTTAAGACCATTGTTGTAGTATATACACAGTTCTTTGGGTGCGAGGTCACTACATGTGATGACTTTGCAAAAATGCTGAGTGTATTGTGCCACGCTAGAATGCTGACGTAGACGTTGGAGTTTGTACCATGCGATAGGTTTCTCGCTCATCTTCCCAAAGCGGGCAAGTGTAGCGCGTGGGAAGTTGGACCATGTTTCCAATGGCATGAGGGAGTCGTGCGACGTTGGATTGATCTTCTCTCGAGAGGTAGTATGCATGCGGTCGACAATATGAGTGCGGTAACGGTAGCTGTTGATGGAGATCCGTCGATCTCCTGCTGCCGTTGGATGACCTTTAGATTGGACTACCAACTCAACTTTTTGTCGCTGTTGACCTCAACAACGGTGAAATACACTTCCAAACTCGTCAGCCACATCCTGAACGATGGTCACTTTGATTTTCTGTGATTGAACGACTTGAAGAGTGCCGATTGAATTTGGGGTTCACTTGAGAATTGTATGTTTCTCTTGATGAGCATTGCTTCACACGCACAAGAAACTGGAAGCTCCTCCATCGCCGCGTTGAGCTATTGGAGCAGATAGTTGTTGAGGCTCTTGAGCCCCAAAAATTCATGGTATAGGTCTTTGTTGATTCATGCTTGTCGGTCGGTGCCTCCCATTGTGCCAGGTGTCCACCCAACGGGTTGTGGAGGGGGCAAAAGGATTGCCGAGCCCAAAGAGCCAGTCACCAGATTGGTCGTAGGGTTCGTCGGTATTGCACCATTCGCCGCAAAAGATGTCACTACCCTATGGTTTGCCTGGAAAGCGTTGTTCACTTGCTCTTGATCCGCCATCGCCAGAGTACTCGCTGAGGCCTGCTACTTGTTGCCGGGTGCGCTCACTCTGTTAACCGTTGTCGTTGCAAAGTCTGCGATCTTCAGAATGGTGGAGATGCGTCAAGAACTCGTGCGAGGTTGTCGTCAGATAGTTAACTCGTCAGTTGCCCTTCCAGTGCCACTGCACTCTGATACCAAGTATTACGCTGAGCCCACCGTGGGTGGTTCACAGGGATGATGTGTTATGCCAAATAGAGCCTAGATACTGAACATGTAGAAGTTGCGATGAAAAAAACGATTTGGAGTTTTGGGAACTTGAGCAATATGTAATGAGCAGTAAGTGTACTTCAATGGAAAGTGTCAAAATGATCGAACATATGTATACAAGTGTCGAGTTATGAATGAGGCACATTCGGGGTCACTGAGTTGATTGTCGAGTGATGTGTGTGAGGTCACGTTGTAAGTGGTCGGATTCAAGCAGCTCCGCCAAGAAATCGGAGGGCTTCGAGGATCGACGGTGAAGATTTGGGATGCATCTTTATGAATGGAGATATGTAATGATGCGTGGAGAAGTTGACCGAAAGTTCGTGACACTTCTGTTGTGGATTTGCGAGAGTGATTGAAGTCATCAAAACTTTTGAGAAGGTTTATCAGAGGGTGAGGGCAGTTGGCCGTTTTGCCCTCGATTGTTGGGGTGAAAACTGGGGTCTTTGATGCGTGGTGGGCTCGTGTACATCTGGTACACAACACTTCTCCCCCTTTTAGCTTGGATGTCCCGGCACGCGTACATATGTGGCCCGTTGACTGTGGTCATAGCGGCCACTGAGGTGATCAACGTCTCAGAGGTTGTTGTAGGATTCCCAGCTGTTATGCGCGACATCTTAGCCGTGCCACTTGATAAGATACTTTGTTGTTTTTCCATGTCGTAGATGGCCAGGGATGTCCTTGATGACGTATTTGGTGTCCTCGTCTACTTGTATAGGAGGAGGGGGGGATATCCCTTCCGCAGAACTTCTCTGTGGGCTCTCGGTAGTGCTTGAGTCGGCTAATATGGAACCCCGTATGTACTTGCATAGTGTTGGGGAGTTTGATTTGCGCAACACTGGGGTTTGCATGCACTCAATCTCAGACGGTCCTAACCATCAAAGTTTGAGCTTCAAACTTTCGACTACGTGGAGTTTGATGTTGGTCAAGCTGAGAAGGAATTTGTCGCCAGCGACAAAAACGTCAACGCTAGGACGTGCTGGTCAGCTTTTCCTTTCATCGCTGCTTGCGTCTTCGTGATTGTCTACCGTGTTTCTTTCCAGATGGTGGAGAAATCCCTGCGTTTGACGTCAACCATGAGAATGTTGCTTCGAGTGTATAGTCCGGCTGGTGTGGTGAGAATTTTGCCATACACCACTTGAAGCGGAATCTTACCCGTTGCAGTAGAGATAGCCGAGTTATATGCAATTTTGGCGGTCAGGAGTTATCTTGCCCAATCCGTCCCATGGGGTTCGGATAATGTTCATAGAAGTTGTTCGAGTTGTCTGCTATGTTTGGTCGTCGGCTTGGGGATGGAACGCCGTTGATAGCTTGAACCGGCTTTTGCAGCGAGCCATCATTTTGTTACCAAAACGGCTGGTTAATCGACTGTCCCTATCGCTCGTGATGGGTCTCTATACACTGTGTAGCTGCACGATGTTATTCGGAAACATCCGTGCTCTTCCTTCTTCAATGACGGTGGTCGTTGTCAGGATAAAATGGGAAAGCTTTGGAAATTCTGTCGACAACCACGAGGATTGCATCATATCCCTCGAGTGTGACTGGTAATCCCATGTTGAATTCCATGGAGATGTCAGCCCATGGTTTCGTCGGAATAGGGTGCGGCTGTAGTAGGCGGCCGTGTGCAATGGGTTTTTAATCACTGACACATGTCGAATGATTTGCAGAAGTTGGCCACGTCGGATTGCATCTTGTCCCACCAGTAGTTTTTTGCCAGCTTCTTCGGCATCTTGTCTCCTCCGAAGTGTCCACCTAGAACGGTGTCGTGGCATTCCTCGAACAGCATGTGGTGAAGTTTTTTTTTTGGGGAAACGACCACCTGGCGAGTGAATCTTCGTCGCCAATAGGGTGCGTCATACCAAAATTTCATATTGTCGTATCCGCCATATTGGTTGTAGCCTCGTCTGAACAACCGCTCGAGATACAGATGTCGCTACATTTGTAGCGTTGCTACCTTAGCCATTAGATCTCGTTGGCGGCTAAGTGCATCTTCTGGGTTGATTTTGCCTTGCCGGTACTTGATATCGTACTTGAACACGGATTCAAGGAGCTCCATCCATCAGGTTTGACGTCAATGGAGGTTTGACTACGTATTCAAATATTTCAACACATGGTGGTCAGTGCATACAATGCATTGGAGGCACTCCGGATAACACTGCCAAGTCTTAAATGCATGTGAGACCACTAGCGTTTCTCTCTCATGTACAGCATAGTTGATTTCTGTTCCCCATAGTTTTTGGGACATGTATGCGATTGGATGCTCATTATTGCCGTGGTCTTGCAGGAGGACTATGCCGATGGCTTGATGTGAGGCATCTGTGCCCATGACATATTCGACCATGTGATCGGCTAATCATAGGGCTGGCGCTGAGGTCAGAGCATTTTGCAAAGTTGTGAACGCTTATTGTTTGCTATCTCCCCACCTCCACTCATTTTCTTCTCGAGTGAGGTCGGACAGAGGTGCAAACACTCCGGCGTAATCCTGTACAAAGCGTCGGTAGTAATTACAAAACCCGAGGAAAACTTGAACGCCTCAAATGTTGGTCGGCTTTGGCCAATCAGCGATTCCTGACATTTTTTCGAATCCATGGTGATTTTCCACCATTTATATCGTGATCCCAAAAATCGATTGAATGGCCAACAAAGTAACATGTTGAGAGTTTTCCGATAAAATATCTCTTTGCAAAATTTTGACAACTTTTGGAAGATGTCCACCATGCTCCTCTGGGGTGCGGCTATAAACAAGAATGTCGTCTAGATACACCACCACAAAGTCATCGAGGTACGGGAGAAAAACGTTGCCAGGGCATGAACTTCACCAGGGCATTCGTAGGTCTAAATGGCATTACCATGAACTCAAAATGCTCGAGGGAATTTTGAGCTCGGAACGCCGTCTTCTCCATGCTAGTGTCCAACATGCGAATCTTGTGGTAACCACTACGCAAGTCAATCTTTGTGAAAATTTGAGCCCCTTGGAGTTGGCCAAAAAGTTCGTCAACTCAGGGGAGAGCGTAGCTGGTCTTGATTGTAGCAATCGTAGCAGGTGCGTGTATGTCTCTGGTTGACAGCGTCCACTTCCATCGGAGTCTAGGAGTTCCCCGACTGGATTTTCCCATTTGGTCAAAATGCCAATCCCTTCCGTTTTATCACCCATGACCCTCATATACCCCTTCCTCGGGACAATAAGCCCCATCCGCCCCTCTGTCGGAACAATAAGCCCCATCCGTCTCTTTGCAACAATGATAAGCCCCATACGCCCCCCCGCCAGAACGATTAGCCTCATTCGCTCCTACCCCAGAACAAAAATCCCAAACCACCCCCGACAAGGGACAAAAAGCCCCATCTGCCCACCCGTTTTCACCATACATGAAGAGCAAGGTGAAATCGTGCATGCAGTGCCGGATCGTGGCTATCCATTGTGGCCGGTGAGATGGAGGGCTGCGATCCAATTAAGAGGTGCGGGGGAGGGGGGAGGGGGGATGGGTCTCGAAAATGCCAGCCGTCACTTCCCGCCCCCCCTCCGCCCCCTTCGCAGCTCACCAGCCCACCCACCCGCACACCGATCGAGGCCCTCGCGATTGAGGGATGTGACTGAACGGGTGACGAAGGCTGTGAGGGAGGAGGAGGGAGCTCCAGTGATTCCGGCTGACTCCCGTCAGCTGGAATCTTTGGCCCATTTGTTCATGTTTTCATTTTGCTTTCCTTCTAACCCTTGTTTGATGTACAAGCCATACAAAAACCCACCCTAAAAGTACAACCGGATTTTTAGGTTTTTTTTTTTTTTGCACGGGCACCTGCTGGGCTCTGCGATAGCGGGGCCCAGTAGGTTCCCTTTGAACACATAGGGATTCTGAAACCCCCATGCAAACTCCCCACAAACCATTTCCAAAAAATCATAAACCCCTCGATAAAGGAGTTTGTGATTGTTAGGCCAAAAAAGGTGATGCCAGCATATCGACGCCGCGTGCCATGCGACCTTGACATGCTGTATTTTGACAAACGAGAGGGGTACATTGTTTATCTTTTTTGCCTTAAACCCGTGTCTGCAAAGAAGGGGTGGATGGGATTTATTGTTTTGAGGCAGGAGCGGATGAGGCTTATTGTTCTTGGGCAAGGGCGGATCAGGTTTATTTTTCCGACGTAGGGGCGAATGAGGCTTATATTCCCGCCGAGGGGGCAGATAGGGCTTATTGTTATGATAGAGGGGCGGATGGTGCTTTTTGTTCCGACGTAGGGGCGGATGGGGCTTATTGTCCGAAACGAGGGGTATATTGGCTTTCCGCCCTTTTCCGTTTCCACGATAACTGTGGTTGGGAGGTTGCTAGGCGTAGGATTCTTGGATCCGAGCGTTGTAGTCGGTGCTGTTGATCCTTTCGGCTATGGTGATCATTTGTGCCAAATTGTTTTGGATGCCAAAGATGGCAATTGCTTGTCAAAAATCTTGCTTGAGGCTGTTGTAGTGAAAACGGAGTTGGTTAGGGGCGATGTCCGTACCCGTGATGATTTTGCAGAATCTCCGCGTGTACTCTGCCACGCTGGACTGCTGGCAGAGACACTGGAGTTTGTACTGGGTGTTAGACTTCTCGTTCAAGTGTTCAAATTGTGCAAGCATCGTGCGCAAGAATTCATTCAAGTCGGTTGGTGGCGTCAGTGCGTCTTGCCACTATGGTTTGATCTGCTCCAAGGGTAGAACGCCTTTGGTTGACAATATGAGACGGGCACCATTGGCCATTGATGATGCCCCCCGCCTCCCCCCCCAGTCTCCTACTACTGTTGCATGGCCTTTAGATCAGATCACCAACTTAGCGCCGTGCCACGCAAAAGAGAAGCCGCGAGGTCAATCATTTTTTATTCGTTGTTGACCTCAGCAATAGTGAAGTACACCTCCAAACTCATCAGCCACATCAGAACCGTTGGTCTTTCAGAATTTACAGATTTGAATGGTTCTTGTGGGGCCAGACAAGTTTTGGGTTTGTGCAAGAGCTGGGTATTCCTCTCTACGAGTACCGCTTCTTGTGCGCTTGCCATGCAAACAGCCTCCATCACCACGTTGAGTTGTTGGATGTAACGTGCCGAGTCTCCAACTCCTCCTCTGAAGTCGCCGTCAGGGTTTTCAGAATGGCGTTCTCAGTCCGCGTCAGGGATTTAACCCCTTCGCAGGACTGAGGGGTAATCGTCATCAACGACCTAGAGCAGGGAGACTCAAATATTTCGAGTCTCCGGAGGCCCATTTCCGTTTTTGACCTTACCCCTGGTTTTGGGACCCAAACCGGGGGTTTTTACCTTGAACTCGTGCATGCACACGAGTTTTCCGGTTTCGAAACTCATAGTTTTTCCTAAACAAAACTACGACAAAATTGTCGCGAGCGAGGCACGATTGGAAACTTTGCACCGACATTTCTTGTTTGCTTCTCGCTCTCACCCTCGCTCCCCCTATTCCTCATCCTTGCTTGCTTGCTTGCTTGCAAGGAGGGCGAGGGGAGGGGGCGAGGGCACGAGGCCACGAGGCCGCGCCCTCAAGGCCCTCGTGGCCTCTCAGCCGCCGATTGGGCTGAGGCCGCGATTGGCGGCTGGCCGCTGGCCGGCCAGTCACTTGGCCGGCCGCCGGGCCGTCCAGCCGGCCAGCAGTGAGCTGGCCGGCGGCCAGCAAAGTGCTGGCCGCCAGCCAGCCCTCGCTGACGTGAGGGGTGGTGCGCAACCACCCCTCGCTTTGGCGAGGAGGGAGGGCCGAACCGGCCCTCCCGCTACATTCCTCCCCACTTGTTATGAATCGTCCCGGTTCATGAACAACAAGCAGGAATAACTGACTCACTCAGTTAGTGAGTCATCAACATTGTGAAAGGAAATTGAATAATTTCAATCACCAGCTAAACATGAACACGTGCATGGCACTTGGACCTAAGCTACAGCTTGTCAGTCAGCACGGCTAGCACCCCCTCCCCCCCCTTTAGGCTGGAGTGTCCGCGGAACAACAATGTTGAGCGTCCCCAACCTCCCATGGTTGCAGTCCGTGAATGCCGCTTTGCGGGAATGTTGTTCACTTTTCCGCGTTTAGGTGGTGGTCCCTGACACGCGTCGATCACTGTGAGCTGCCAACACACTCCAATACTCGTTGACCACCCCTATGGGCAACCGAGATCTGGGCTCCCATGAGTTGTATTCAGGTCCACATCCGGCCCAATGAATGAGGTATTCCCTAACAACCCATGACCGGAGAGTACGGTCTCGGTCCTGGATTATACAGAGAACCTCGTATTGGCCATCGCTGACAAAGACCGCCAGTGGTGGCTGAACAGTTTCCGCTACCATGTATCGAGCCAATAGGCTCACATGAAACGCGTCATGTATCTTCATACTCAGCGGAAGCAGCAAACGGTATGCCACTGGTCCGATGCGTGCAACGATGGGAAATGGTCCAATCCACTTCGGTAGAAGTTTTCGCGCCCTTGGTGACTTCAGCCAAAGATTCTTAGTGCTAAGCAACACTTTGTCATCGATGTCAAATGAGACCTCACGACAACTTCTGTCGGCATATGGCTTTTGTCGTTGTCGAGCAGCTTGAAGGTGACCCTTCGCCTCCTGTAACAAGGAGTCAATATGCATGGCAAAGGTTTGAGCAGAGGGAACCTGTCCTTCTGTACTCCCACTCTTCACCAATGAAGAGAGAACCACTAGATGCCGACCACTATTCAACACGAACGGTGTGAAGTGTGTAGACTTGTTCACCAAGCTATTCACCGCAAACTCTGCCGGTACTAGGCATTCGTCCCAGTCATTCATGGCAAGGTCCAGGTACATACGGAGCATTTGTTACAGAGTGTGATTCATGCGCTGTGTTTGTTTGTTAGTTTGAGGGTGAAACGCTGTGGACATCTGTGACTCACTGCCGAAGTACTCGTGCATCTTTTGCCAGAGAGTACTAGCAAAATTTTGATCTTGATCGGAAATAATGCACAACGGCAAGCTGTGGCACCCTCAAAGAAGTGACGAGCGGTCTCGTCTATGTTCACGTCAGTGGTTGTAGGAATGAATTGTGTCATCTTTGTCAAATGATCTACAACCACTAGTATTACATCGTGGCCATGAGCCGTGTCTAGAAGACCAGTAATGAAGTCCATGCTGACGCACTCCCATGGAGTCCCAAGAATGGGAAGCTGTTGGAGGAGTCAAACAGGCTTTTTGTTACTAGCCTTGTTCCAAAGATATGGGTTGCATGTCATGCAATGCTTACGGACATCGACACTCCATCCTGGCCACCAATAGTGGTCCGAGAGTGCTTTTCCGGTCTTTCGAGGTCCGACATGATCTGCGACTAGCGGGTCGTGGAACTGGGAGATAATCTTTGCTCAAAGGTCTCCCGAGTTTGGAACCACAACTTGTTCTCCGTCCCAGAAGATTCCTGCGGCCTCCACCAAGCTGCACGTGTCTTGATTTTGAGAGTCTCGTAACCAAGAATCCACATAGTATCCCATCCGGATCCTATTTACAAAACCATTGTAATGGACAATCTCTCATGGTGGTTTCCGCAGAGGTGCAAGGGGATCTGGTGATTGTACTGTTGCTGTTGCAATGGCCATAAAACACCCACCAACCTTGGTGGTTGCTTGAATTTCCATAGGCTGTCGGCTTAGTGGATCGGCCACATTGATGCGTCCTGGCTGATATTCCCATGTCAATGAGAATCGGCTAAGGTATTTGCTCCAACGCACCCCTCGTCTTGACATGTTTGGTGGCGTTTAGAAAAATACTAATGGATTATGGTCGGTCACGACCAACACACCACCTTTAGCACCCTTGAGGTAGCAACACCACATCTTGAAAGCGTGTACTACCGCAAGGAGCTCTTGATCCCTAATCGTGTACCGCGTTTCCGCGGGGATGAGTTGCAGCTCTCATGCGCAACTGGGTGACCATTTTGCATGAGAACGGCTCTGAGTCGTATTACAGACGCATCACATCAAATCTCCCATGGATTTGATGGATCCGGAAGAGCTAGGACGGGGGCTTTGGATAGAGGTTCTTTGACTTGGAGAAAAGCGTTCTTGCAATTAGATGTCCATTCCCAGTGCACATATTTTTGCATGAGCCTGGTTAGTGGTGTTGCCAGGGTCGAACACCCTTGCATAAACCGTCGAAAGTAGTTTGCAAGGTCGGTGAAAGACCGAATCTGCCCGACATTTTCTGGGCATGGTCAGTCTACTATGGTTTGGACCTTTCGTAGGTTGACACGGATGCCGTCCTTGCTGACGATGTGTCCAAGATATTCGAGCTCATGTTGTGCAAACTTGTACTTGCTCACCTTTGCATAGAACTTATGTCCCTGAAGGATTGCGAGGAGTTCGCGTAGATGTTCTATGTGCTCTTCCATTGATTTGGAGAAAACGAGAATATCACTGAGGTAACCAAGAAAAACTGACTGAGTTGCTTGGCGAACATTTGGTTCATTTCTCTTTGGAAGGTTGCCGAGACGTTCATCAGGCCGAAGCATAACACCTGGAACTGATAGTGTCCCATGTGCGTTTGAAATGCAGTTTTGGGAACATCATCTTCCGTGATGCGGATTTGATGGTACCCGTGGGACAAATCCAAGGAGGAAAAAACTTTTGCCCATTGGAGTTGGTCAAAAAGGTCCTCAATCCGTGGTAAGGGGAATCAATTTTTCGCCATCAGCTTGTTCAACGCCCGGTAATCCACGCACATGCGTAAACCACCGTCCTTTTTGTTCACAAAAAGCATCGATGCACCGTACGGCAAGCTACTTGGCTCGATCCTTCCTTTTGCATGGTACTTTTTGATTTGGCGTTCGGCCTCTCGCGTTTGTGTTGTGCTAAGAAGATACATGGATCTGAACAAAGGAGTCGCCTCCGGTTGCAGCAGAATCGTGTGGCCCATGTGTTTTTCTGGTGGAAGCCTAGCTAGTGGGTCCTGGAATGCATCCGAGAACTCTACCAATAGAGATTTGATCTCTCGTGGCGTGTCTTCCTTCATGTCATCCTCCACTTTCTGCAGCTAAGTCAAGAAGTATCGACAACCTTGTTGAATTCATCTCTTGACTTGCATCGCAGACAAGCTAGCATAGAATTTGAGTCGGGTTGGCTATAATTCCGTACTCGTAATCAAAGTAAAGTGACGCTGTCCTTTTTGGAGGATCAAACACTTTGATTCAAAGCACATTAGAGCCTTGTTTTCAGGAAGCCAAGGATCGCCTAGCACCATGTCAAACGGGTGAAGAAGGTTGAGTACCTTCAACGTGACACTCTGTGTGTACCCTTGAATACAAATGTTTGCTTTATAAATACCGATCACGGGTACCATACGGTTGTCACCAACAACAACTGCGTTATTTGATGGCTTATACTTTAGGCCAACCTGTCGAGTAAAGCCAAGGCTAACTAAGGGGTCATCTCCTCTAGTGTCAGCAAGTATGTTTGCGGGAGCACCAGCTAGGTATCCTTTAACTGCATTGTCATGTTGCCTCCACTCTTCCGAGTGAACAGGCTCGACGATGGCAAGCCGAGTTTGTGATGAACGCGGAATCTAGATGGCGGACACCGCAGCTCCCATGATTCACCTACTCTAGTCCACATTTTTTGGGCACGTGTCTATTTTGCTAGCACCTTCCAGTCTTTAAATTTCACTGGGTCAAAATCGTTGACTAAAGGTACCGCAAACGTGATTGAACTCATCGCTTTGAGGGCGTTTTCTTCAATCACTATTTACACAATTCTTACACAGTGGTTGGTGTCGCCACCACTAAGCAGGTTCGGTCATGCAACTCATCCGGTGATGCAGGATTTAGTAGGCAATTTCAATCAGCAAGTGCACAATGAGGTTCAATGAGAGGGGAGAAAACAACAGAGAAATTTGAAGTCATCAAAAACTCAAATTGTTCAACATTCTCGTCTGAAAACATGATCCCACGCTCGTGATCCAGTTTTACCCCTGAGTGGTCCCACGGCCCACGGCCTACGGCCTTGTCTGTTACCACCGCTGGGCCCATTGCCGCGACCGCGACCCTGTCCACGGCCCTGTCTACGTCCTCCTGCTGCAGCCTCCTCACGAGGTACCACGGCTGCAGGTAACGCCGCGAACTCTTGTCCACCACTAGCAGCCTCAGGGCACTGAGCCCTGAAGTGGTCGGGGTGCATGCAGTTGTGGCACAGTCCCTCGTGGAAGGTCGTGTTACGATGCTCGTGTGCCACCTGCAACTTGTCATTATCGCGAACACGCTCGTGGTTGGGGGGCTTGTTCCCTCCAATCTTCTTGGCTGAGGGGTTTGCAGGCTGGTAGCCCTTGACCCCGCCCCGCTGCACGGCTGTCCCTCCAGTCCCTACAACCTCCACGCGTGCATTGTGGCATTATTGTGCACGCGCGTTTAGCCATGCATCTGAGTAGTGCTTCGCGTTCGCCGTATACACTTTGCTCATGTAGTCTCGCAATGCCCTCCAAGTTGTCCAAGATTGGCCCGTTGCGGTCGTGGTGGTCTTGTCCTTCAGCTTCTCGCTAGTAAGACCATTGCATAAGTATTCCAGCAGCAAGCACTCTGGGTACTTGAAGGTCTGGGTACCGTCGCTCTTGATGAAACTTTTGGCTTCCTCCACGAGTGCGGTCAACTCACTCAAGAAGGCCTCAAGCGAGTTACCCAGCTACCTGAAGTCCTTGATCTTGTGCTGCGCCTCCTCACGCTCGGTACACTTCTTACGCATGATTGTACAGAAGGCTTCCTACAGCATGAGCTGCCACTCAAGGTGAGGCCTTTGCGCACTTCACTCCTTGACCACGTACTTGAAGAGCTTGTCTTCAAGCCGAGTTGTGGCAAGATCACCCAACTGACTGAGTGGAGCCTTGTGGACGCGTAGGACGTGTTCCATACGGTTTAGCCAGTCGGTCAGCTCCACGTCCTTCCGAAAGATCTCCACATTGTGGAGGAAGGACGTGTTTATGACCGGCCCCAAAGTCATCGAGGTAGGCAAGTTGTCGCTGCCACCGGCAGTGGCATCTGCAGCTACGGCGTGCAGCGCTTGCTGCTGCATCCGCACATGGGTCATGCTCTGCAATGCCTTGTCAAGGTCGTTGCATCGGCGGCTTGTCTCATGGGCGGCTAGGCACTGCAGCTGGCGATCACGATCAAGGTCCGTGATGCTCTGCGTGACTTGGGAAAGTAGGTTGGCGAATGCAAACTTAAGCTTTGATGTCATCAGAGCATCGACAATAGCCTCGAGGGCCTCGCGTTGTCTGTGCACCTTTACCCACTGTAGGAGGGTACGGTTCGCGTACACGCCTCCAAGGAGCTCCACCTTTTGGAGGAGACTGTTGTCAGTGACGACGCTCGAGTGGACGCTGCCCTGCCCCATTGCGGCCACATCGTAGGAAGGGGGGTCTGCCCCCACTCCTCTGAGTTGTGCTGTTCCTCCACCGACTGTGGTGATCTTGAGTTGGCCCGCCGCTTCAGCAACAAACTCGGCAAGCCTACGGCGGTCATTGCAAATTGCCTTCGCGGCCTCGTCGTCCGGCTCGTTCTCGCAAGAACTTCCCGCGTGGCTGCTTTTGGCGCCCTTGCTGGTCTTGGCAGTCTCGCTGATGTTGGCAGATTCAGGCAATGTGGTGAGCGCCTTGCCCTTCTCGAGCAATCGGCTCGAGTTTGCTGCACAACAATGGCAATGATTGAGATCCTTGTCGCCTTTGCCATCGTCGGCGTCGTGCTCTTCTTTGGGGTCCCCCTCTGGGAGATCCTCCTCCATCGCGTCGTCCGTTGCGTGGGCATCGTCCGTCGCGTGGGGATCGCCCACGTGCGCATCGACGTTCTTGTCAAGCACATTTGCGGCCTCCGCATGCTTCTCAGTGTCGCTAAGGTTTGTGTCGGTTACCTTCGGCAGTACGGTTGCCTTTGGTTTGGCAACTGTGCTCGTAGCGGCGGCTACCAAGACTTGGATTCCACCGAGGGTGCGTGGTGAGGCCGTCACCACCTTGCCCTTGTTGGTCTTCGTCGGTCCGGCACTTGCCATCCTGTCGTCTGTGCAACTAGCACTTGAAATTCGTTGTGGGGATCACCCCACAACTTCGGGGAAGGATCGCCTCCCACAAACTCCTTGGTCTCACAATGGGTGAGGCAATTATAAATTCAATTTCTATTTTCCTAGGCCGCCAAATCGGCAAAAGGGCGTGGTTTTTGGAACTAGACTTCCTAAGCCATGACTCACGGCGATTGGCAAGGGCTAGTACCTAGGAAAACAGAAAATTAGAGTACAAGGAAATAACAAAAACAAATGTGAGTGCCTCTCACAAACTAGGAAAAATAAAAGGGAAAGAAGTTCTAGCAATTCCTACTAACTCCTTTACTCCCTCCTTTAGCTTCTTGTCCCTCATTTTTCTTCTCTCTTCGTTGGTCTCCTCTTCAGTCTTTTTCACGCCTCGTGCCCCTTGGCGGTGTCTTCCTTGAACCGGCTACGTTGGAGTGCAGTCAAGACCCTTCAAGGTGACACCCTCCTCCTTTTTAGAGTGCTCTCAGGTCGAGAGAATCCTTGGTCTTGTGAAAGGGAGTTGTCCAAATGTTTTGGATGAGAGAGGAGGGAGGAGTCTTGTACAAGGAGAGAATTTTGTAGTTTTTTAGGGTGGGAACTCCCCATCTTGCCCCACAAAAATCCTTCAAGCCCCCTAGAACTAAGGAGAGGCTGGTAGGAAGTGGCTCCATCAAGTAGAGTTTTGTTAGCTCTCTATCGAACTTTAAGGCGCTTCAATCCGTGAAGTATTGATACCGTAGTCCCTGCTGGTGTTTCTGTTGTTTCTATTGCAGATGCCGGCGGCGTTTTATATATGGTGTGCCGCTGTTTCCGTCGAACCCTTAGTCCCGGAGATCGTCTGGCTCTGAGAACCACTATAACTTGTTGAGTCTCCAGCTCCTGTTCTGAATTTGTCATCAGAGTTTGCAGAATGACATTCTCAGTCCGCTTCAGAGGTTTTGCCCCCTTGCAAGACTGAGGGGCAATCGTCATCAACAACCCAGAGCAGGGAGACTAAAATGTTTTGAGTCTCCGTAGGCCCATTTCCGTTTTTAACCTTACCCCTGATTTTGAGACCCAAACTGAGGGATTTTACCTGGAACTCGTGCATTCGCACAAATTTTCCGGTTTCAAAACTCATAGTTTGTCGTAAACAAACTCGAGTTTTGTTTTTAACGCGTCGGCGTGAAATCGTCGCGTGCGAGGCACGATCGGCGATTTTGCGCCGACATTTCTCGTTTGCTTCTCGCTCTCACCCTCGCTCCCTCCTATCCCTCGTCCTCGCTTGCTTGCTTGCAAGGAGGGTGAGGGAAGAGGGCAAGGGCACAAGGCCACGAGGCCTCTCCCTCAAGGCCCTCATGGCCCCTCAGCTGCCGATCGCGGCCATAGCCGGATTGGCGGCTGGCCGGCTGGTCGCTTGGCCGGCCGCCGGCCGTCTAGCCGGCCAACAATGAGCTGGCCGGCGGCCAGCAAAGGTCTGGCCGCCGGCCAGCCCTCGCTGACGCGAGGGGTGGTGTGCAACCATCCCTCGCTTCAGCGAGGAGGGAGGGCCAAACCGGCCCTCCCGCTACATTGGAATAGACATCTATCGATCACTTTGAGCGTGAAGATATGGTTCGCAAGCTACTCATTCATCCTTGCCCGTTGTCAAGCGTCACTTGTCATTCCTACTGTCTTTGTCGAGGCTGTTGGTAGGGACGGCTGGTTTTCCACCGCTTGATCCGCAACCGGATCGGCCATCGGAGCTATAGGGGTTGATCCACCTATCGCATAGCCTGCCACACCAGAGTTTGCTGTCACTTCAAGGTTTGCGCGCATAGGCACATTCTGCTCCATCGCTGAAGTTGTCACCGATGACCCGCTGCTGTTTTTCGGTTGCCCTTGCTTGCCTCATATCATAGTCACAAATTCTACAAAATCTTGACGTGCGAGATGCGTTGACGGCTTGTGCAAGATAGTCCTACGGATGGGTAAAGTAGTCGGATGCCTCTCCGGCACTGCTGCGCTCTGATACCAAGTGTTATGTCAAACGAAGCGTAGATTCTGAAAAAGTAGAAGTTGCAAGACAAAACACGATGTGGAACTTGGGACACATGAGCTATTCATAATCAGCGGTGAGTATACTTTGATGACATGTGTCAAAATGATCGAACATATATATACAAGTGCCGAGTTACAAATGAGGCACAGTCGGGGTCACTGAGTCCATTGTCCACCGACTTTAAGGGAAGCTCAACATCTCAAATGCACTTTGTTTGAGGGAAAACGGTGTCCAATTGAGGGAGTTAGGGGTGGGGTACGGACAGCCATAGGGAGCCGTTGCACTAACTCCTCGCACCAAGCAGGTAAGAGTCCTACGGGGTGGGACTCGCTGATCGAGCCCACCCGTCAGCCGGCGAGCGAAGCTCGCCGGCACTTGCTTTGATTCATGCGCGGAAATATCCCGCGCGGCCCTAAATCCGGTTTTGGACCGGTTTCCAGTTTGTGCGAAGACCATGCTAGTTTCTAATGCCCACTGTCGACTTTGAGTTCTTTTCTAGATGTTTGGGCACGAACATCAACATCAAGAGAAAGTCTAATCTAGGTCATCCAAGAATACAAGTGCAAGGATCCATGATGGAGTGGATGGAGCTGGGGCACTACTGCGAGGTGGGAGGCGAGCACGTGTGGACTGGCGGAGATGTCATCAAGCCTGTGATGGCACGTTCCCTCACTGTGCATCACCTCCACTCTCTGCGTCAGCAGGCCCTGCACACTCATGGCCACAACAGAGGCAGAATATGTATAGGAGAGAATTAACAGACTTATGTGGGGTCGTGCCGTGAGTGTTCGGAAAGCTCTGTCAAGAAATTGGGGGCTTTCCAGGATCGGCGGTGAAGATGCAAGATTCATCTTCATAAATTGAGATATGTTCCAATACGTCAAGAAGTTGATCGAAAGCTCGTGACAGTTATGTCGTGGATTTTTTAGTGTTCGAAGTTGTCAGAAAGTTTGGGAAGATTCACCGGAGGGCGAGGGCAGTTGGTAAAAATTCCCTCGACCGTGGGATTGAAAATTGGGATCTTGGATGCGTGATGGGCTGTTTGTGTCATAATAGAAATGTACACTTGGAAAGATTAGGGAATCATGTACGTCTGGTACGTAATAGGGTGGAATAGCTCATGTACCCATAAAACACAAGGTGTAACTCTCACCCGCCCTTTGTTCGGAAGAAAAATAACGATACGTCCGTGGTTCGGAAGAAAAGCAACCATCCGCCCTCCATGCGTTACAAAAGCAACCATCCGCCCAACCTCCACAACAAAATCAGCCAGCCGCCCACCCCTTTCTTCATGCTGGTTCACACCATGTGTTTTGGACCTAACATGGAAACACATATTCAATGTTGCAGGCAAGGCGTGCACAGGGTTACGTAAACTACAAAACAGTGCAATGCAGAATGTTAGGACATGGTGAACATAAGGAGCAAATGCTTTGCACATAAAATGAGAAGGTAGAGAGAGAAAGAGGAAAAGAGAGAGAGAGAGAGAGAGAGAGAGAGAGAGAGAGAGAGAGAGAGAGAGAGAGAGAGAGAGAGAGAGAGAGAGAGAGAGAGAGAGAGAGAGAGAGAGAGAGAGAGAGAGAGAGAGAG
>SZWC01008373.1:51441-65603 GCA_023375785.1 Penium margaritaceum | reverse complement strand
ACAGCACAGCACAGCACAGCACAGCACAGCACAGCACAGCGCAGCACAGCACATCACAGCACAGCACAGCACAGCGCAGCACAGCACAGCGCAGCACAGCACAGCACAGCACAGCACACCACAGCACAGCACAGCATAGCACTTGAGGAGTTGACGAAGTACCAGAGCGCGATGCCCTTTCTGTCTTTCCGTGTGCTTCTCTTCTGCATCTCGCCTCGCATCAACTATCCTCACCTGCCGTGATCATGCTCGTGCTCGTGCTCGTGCCTGCGGTCACGGTCGCGGCCCAGGCGAGTGGCCGCGTGCTGACTGCCTGCATTGTCGCTGGCGCCGCGAGCACCTTCGCATTCTTCGCCGCCCAGCGCACGGTGCCGCCTCCGCAACTGCTGCTACGTCTGTACCCGGTGGCGGCGCCTGCTGCTGCCATGGTTGCCGCGGCCAAACCCTGAACGGACGCCATAGCTGCAGGAGTTGCCGAGGCCAGCGGCGGCACTGTCCCTGCTCGGAAAAGAATCATGGGGACAGCGCAGGTGTTCAGATTCCAAGGCGGTGAACCGCGGCTAATTCCCAGGTCGCCCCCATTTTCGGCCGACCATGTCTGAGACGCCCCCATTCTGAGAACAAGTAAATAGGTCGCCCCCATTCGAAAAACTTCTGCCTAGGTCTCCCCCATTTTTTATTAGTTTTCCAACTTGCCCCCATTCTGAGAATTATGACGACTTCACCCCCGTTAATGGGGGCGACCTAGCCAGAAGTTTTTGAAAGTGGGGGCAAGACGTCGATAATGTTTCATCCGTACTGGGCATCATAGCCATAATTTCCGGGGGAGGGGGGCGACTAGACCATGACTTTTCGGAATGGGGGCGACCAAGCCATTTTTCTCAGAATGGGGGCGTCTCGGACATGGTCGAGCGAGAATGGGGGTGACTTAGAAAGTCGCCCGGTGAACCGGCGCTGTGGTTTTGATGTTGATTCTAGGGTTTCATCTATTTCGCGCCTAGATTATGATTCTTTTGTGATTCTGTCATCGAGAGGGAACCGGTTCAAATCAGCCGAACCTACCTGCCGTGTCAGCAATTTTCACGGATGTACCCCTCCCGACATCGGCGGCTGGACGTCCCGATTTTGCGGACGCGTATCCTACTCGATGGGCCACCCCCCCCCCCCCCTCCCCCCCACCGTTGCGCACCTCCGGAATAGATCGACGTCAAGCAGCGAGTGTGATTTCAACCAATGTCTAGCCTGGCTCAATAATCAACCTTGACCGTATATGATTATGTTGATTCAGTGAAACGGTTTTTCAAAGATATTCTAAAATGAACGCCTTCATAGTGGGTCTTAACTTTGATTCTTCGCTTCACCGCACTGAAAACGTTTCCCACACGTTGGGAACCCCACCACGAAGGATTTCAGGTCGATGGAATCATTATGAATCGGCGGGAACCCTTTGATTCCTCCCCTGATTCTGAAATGGTGTTTTGGCGCACTCGCAAGAATTTGCAAGCGCTCGCAGCACCCGTCGTCGTGTAAACCCTCGCTAACCAAACCAGCAAGATCATAGAATCAATAGCATAGTCAAAGCGTCGGTTCACCCCCCAACTCCTTGCTTGGATGAGTAGTTCATGTTTCGCACCGGACGTGTACACTGTTACGTAACTGACATACACGACTCCCTAATCTCCTCGAATGGGTATGCTAGTTGTTATGCACACAGCCCATTGCATCGCGAGACCGAGATATTCACTCTGATGGTCGAGGGAAAACTGGCCAACTGTCCCACCATTAGAAGATATTCTTGAACCTTCTGATAGCTTCGACAACTCTCGCGAACCGACGAACAGAAGTGTCACGACCTTTCGGTCGACTTCTCGACACTTCACGATGAATCTCAATTTAAAAAGATGCATCTCGCATCTTCACCATTGGTTCTCGAAGACCCCCAACTTGTGGACGGACCTTCTTCAATCCGACCACTCAGGACGCGACTTCATAAGCATTGCTCGACAATTGACCCAACGACCCCGAATATGCTTCATTCATAGCTCAACAGTTATGTAGATACATGTTCGACCATTTCGACACTTATCATCGAAGTACACTTACTGCTAATTTGAAATTGCTCAAGTGTCCCAAATTCTAAATTGTCCTTTGCCTCGCAACTTCTACCTGTTCACCATGTATGTTTTGTTCAACAAAACATTTGGTATCAGGGCGCAGCGGTGCTGGTGAGGCATTCGACTACATTACCCAACCAGAGGACTACCTCGCACGAGTCTTCGGCACATTTGGCACGTCAAGACTTTGCAGACTTCATGACTACGACATGAGGCGATGGAGGTCATCGAGAGAAATTCTCCACACTAAAGTGAACCCAATATTTGTCCGGCTCCACCAGAACCGTTCAATCGTACAAACTCAAAAGAACCAATCGTTCCGATGTGGCTGACGAGTTTGGAGGTGTACTTCACCGCTGTTGGGGTCAACGACGATGAAAAGAAAAATTGACGTCGCGGTCACGCTTTTGCGTGGCACGGTGTTAAGTTGGTGGTCCGATCTAAAGACCATCCAACAGCAGGAGGAGACCGGCGGAGCATCATCAGCGGCTCACGGCGCCCGTCTCACTTGACCGACCGTAGGCGTTCTACACTTGGAGCAGATCAACCCACACTTGCAAGACGCATTGACGCCACCAACCGACTGGAATGAATTCTCACGCGCGATGCTTGCACGCTTTGGACTATTGAACAAGAAGTCGGACGAATGGTACAAGCTCCAGCATCTATGTCAGCAGTCTAGGGTGGCCGAGTATATGCAGAGATTGTGTGAGATTTCTACAAGAGGAGACACCATCCCTGAACAACTTTGTTTTGACTACAACAACGGTCTCAAGCGAGATATCTGGTGAGCAATTACTATTTTGACATCCATAACAATTTGTCACGGATGATCGCAATGGCAGAAAGGATCGACAACTCTGACTACAACGCTTGGATTGAAGAATCCTATGGCTGGCAACATCCGAACCACAATTATCAAGGAAATGGAAGAAACGAGACAACGGCCTCCTCGACTCCGATGGAAGTGGATGCTGTCGACCAAAGAGATATGCGGACTTGTTACAACTACAAAAAAGTCACGCACATCGCTTGCAATTGTCAGGGCAAGCGGCAGGCCAAAAGGGGGGGGGGGGAGTCGCAAAAAAATGAAGCGGGAAACGGCAAAGGGCAGGACTAAAAGGCGCAATTCTTGCCCGTGAGAAGCGATTTGCGTCAAATGATCGCCCATCTGAACTTCCCACATCAACGTAGAGCGTTTTTAAGAACGCAAAGTTCGAAGAGGGATATGAGGATGACCAACCGGCAATATTGCTAAAAGTTCCGCCTCGAGGATGCAGAAGTTGCAGAACGCTACTGGCACTATTGGATGGAGGAGCTCAACACAGCTTCGTAAGCGACGACATGGTCCGAAGCCGAGTTTGCATACCGAACCAGGGGTATTTGAAGGAAAATCTGTCGACAAGAGACTACACATACGGCAAATTTGAGAACCACTACGACTACAAGTGGGAGATGTACGGGATGTAACGGTCTGGAGGTCTTGTCCAATGAGCGATCACAAAATCATCCTCGGAGGAGATTTCTTATACTGGCACAATTCGCACGTTGACTGGAACAGTGGCAACGTCTACGTGGAGATTGATGGCGCCAAACGACAACTTCGGGTCAGAAACCGACAACAGAAGTAACAGAGGTGGAAGCAGTAGAGGAAGCCACGGAAGCTGAAAAGCGACAACCTGTGCAGCCGATACCGCTCAATGACGCCAAGTATTGTATACAGCGAGGAGCTCGTGCGTGACTCATACATCTCGAGCCAATGGGAGAAGCGAAAGTGGAAGCACCTGACTCATCATCGGCCTCATCAGCCTCATCGGCCTCGACCAAGTTCGCGGTAGTACCCGAAGAGTTCGCACCACTCATCGAGGGGCTTGAGAACGTCTTCCCTCACAAAATCCTAAAGACTTTACCTCCTCAGAGAGCCAATGACCATTGCATTGAATTGAAACCGGGTAGTAGACCTACCGTCCAAGGGGTTTATTGGATGAATGATCACGCACTGACTGAGCTGAAAAATGAGCTCGATGCGATGCTCGATCAGGGGTTCATCTGTCCATTCACGTCACCTTATGTGGCACCAGTGTTATTCATGAAAAAGAAAACTGGCGAGGTGCAGATGTGTGTAGATTATCAGGCGTTGAAGGACGCTACCATCAAGAACCACTACCCTCTTTCCCAAGCTGATGAACTTTTCAACCAACTTCGAGGAGCCCAAAATTTCAACAAAATCGACTTATGTAGTAGATATCACCAGATACGCATGGTAGCCGCCAACATCGAGAAGACAGCATTTTAAACCCGCTATGGACACTTCGAATTCACGGTTATGTCGTTTGGACTCACATATACCCCAACGACATTCATGGCGGCAATGAACACCGTTTTTTTGCTGTACCTTGACGATTTTGTCGTGGTGGACCTCGATGACATTCTGGTGTACAATCGCACCCTAGAGGACCACGATGGACATCTCCAAAATGTTCTCAAGATTTCACAGAGGGAATTTGTTTTGGAAAACTCTCAAAATGCGACTTTGGTCGTCGTTCGATCGAGTTTTTGGGTCACGTCATCAACGTTGGACAAATCACCATGGATCCAAAAAGGTGGTAGCAGTTGTTGATTGGCCAACGCTGACCAATGTTCAAGAAATTCAGATTTTTCTCATATTCTACACCTACTACCGGCAATTTGTGCGGGACTACGCGCAAGTGTAAGCACCTCTCTCCAACCTCACTCGAAAAGAAAATTAGTAGCGGTGGGGAGATATTGAGCAAGAAGCGTTCACAGCTCTACGGAACGCTTTGACGACGGTGCCGGCCCTACGATTAGCCAATCCAACGTCTGACTACATCATGGCTACGGATGCATTCGACCGTGCCATTAGCACGGTCCTCCAGCAAGACCATGGAAACGGCAAACAACGGGCTGCCTACATGACTCAAAAACTCCGAGGACCGGAACTCAACTACAGGATCCACGAAAAAGAGATGCTGGTAGTCATTCACGCATTCAAGACATGGCGATGCTACCTGGAGTGTATCCGATACATCGTATGCAAAGACCACCACGCATTGAAACATTTGAAGACGCAGCCAAATCTCAGCCGATGTCAAAGCCCGATGGATGGATTTCCTTGAGTCTGGGTTTGACTACAATATCGAGTACTGACCAGGAAAAGCCAATCCGGCAGATGCACTGAGCCGGCGACCAGATTTAATGACCAACGTGGTATCCCTTCAGCTACGATGAGACCCATACCTTGAGCGACTATTTGCACGAGGCTACGACCAACACGGCGAATATAACAAAACCAAATTCTGATTCAACTCACCCTCATGACGAAGACCCTTCACTCGCCAAGTGGTCGTTCCCCCAAACGACGAACTTCGTCGTATGCTACTCAAAGAATACCATGACACCGGTCCAGGTGGACACTTCGGAGAGGGAAAGACACTGAAGAAGCTAGCAAAAAACTATTGGTAGGACAAAATGCAATCGGACATGTCCAACTTCTACAAAACCTGTGACACATGTCAGTGATAGAATATCGTTGCACGACGCCACCTGGACTTTTGCAGCCGCTCCCTGTTCCGACAGAATCATGGGCAAACATCTCCATGGACTTTTTCAACGGATTACTGGTCACACTAAGCGGTATGACGCCATCCTTGTGGTCGTTGACAGGTTTTCTACTCCCACTTCATCCTGAAAACAACCACTTTCACTGCTAAGGGAAGAGCACAGCTGTTTCTAAACAACATCATACATGTACACAGCGTACCGAGAACCATCACAAGCGATAGAGATGGTCAATTAACCAGTCGCTTTTTGTGCAAACAGATGACTCGCTATGGTAGTAGAATTCAACTTTCAACAGCATTTCATCCTCAAAATGACGGTCGAACCGAGCATACAAATGAGATGCTCAAACAACTGCTCCAAAACAATATGCGAACCTCATGTGACGGATTTGGCACAAAAACTTCCGACCGCCAAAATCGCATGTAATTTGTCAGTTTCCACTACAACAGGTAAAACTCCATTTGAAGTGGTGTATGGCAAACCTTCCACCACACCAGCATAACTACAAAGCCCCAATATCATTCCCGTGGTTGACCTTCACCGTCGAGATTTCACCACCGTTTGGGAGGAAACACGACAAACCCTTACGAAGACACAAGCAGCGATGAAGCGCGCAGCAGACCGAGATCACAGCAACAACATCTTTACCGCTGGTGAAAAAGTCCTCCTCAGCTCGGCGAACATGAATCTCCATGGATCTGACTGTTCGAAGCGCAAACCCTGATGGTTGGGACCGTTGGAGATTGAGTGCATGTAAGCGCCTATGGTCGCGTGACTCAAACTCCCCGACACTATGCAAGTTCATCTGGTGAAGGAAACAAAAGTGGCAGCAGCTGGTTCATCGGCCTCATCAGACTCATCAGCCTTGTGGACATCAAAAAATTTTGCGATGGTTCCCGAGGAGTTCATCTGGTAGTTTCCGAATGTCTTCCCCAACAAAGTCTTGAAAACCTTACCACCTCAATGCCACATTGATCATTGCATCAAACTGTAATTGGGCAGTTGAATCACAGGTCAAGGAGCCTATCAAATGAGCAATGACGAGCTGATTGAGTTGAAAAGGCAATTCAACGAGATGCTTGTTCAAGGGTTCTTGCACCCATCCACGTCAGTGTATGCCACAATAGCATTGTTTGTCAAAAAGAAAACTGGCAAAACATGGATGTGCGTGGACTACCGTGCGCTCAACGACGCTACCATCAAGACCAACTACTCTCTTCCTCGTGACAAAAAACTTTTTGACCAGCGACGAGGAGCTGGAATTCTCACCAAAATTGACTTATGCAGCGGTTATCACCAGATCATTGTGGTTGACACCAACATCATGAAGATGGCGCTCCCAACCCGCTATGGGAATTTTGAGTTCACGATCATGTTGTTTGGAATTACCAATGTCCCAATGATGTTCATCACGGTGATGAACAACATTTTCCGCTCGTACCTCAATGATTCAGTATTGGTACACCTCGACGATATCTTAGTGTACAGTCGCACCCTGCACGAGTACCATGGACGTCTGGCAAAAGTTCTCATTCTTTTACAAAGATAGAAAATTTTTGTGCCATTTCGCTCGCTGTTTGATTGATTTTTTGGGTCAGGACATCAACGGTGGACGGATCACCATGGATCCACAAAAATGGTAGCCGTTGTTGATTGGCTGACAACGACCAATGTCCGAGACTTTCAATTTTTTACTGGTTACCACAATTACTACTTGCATGTTTGTAGGAACTACGCCCGATTGTTAGCGCCTCTCTATGATCTCACTCGAAATGAAAATCAGTGGCAACGGGGGGACATCAAATGATAAGCGTTCACTACCTTGTAGAGCACTTTGACCTCAGCGCGAGCCCTATGATCAACTGATCCAAGGATCGACAACGTCATAGATATGGACGCCTCTGATGCCATGGGCGTGATTCTCCTAGAGGATCATGGCAACGGAGAGCAACCGGTTGTGTATATGTTGCAAACGTTGCGCGGACCGGAACTCAACTACGTCATGCAGGAGAAGGACATGCTGGTAGTCGTACATGCATTTAAGGCTTAGCGGTGGTATCTCAATTGCTGCCGATGTGTTTTGTGCACCAATCATTATGTGCTAAAATATTTGAAGACACAACCGAAACTTAGTCAACATCCAACCCAATGGATGGAGTTCCTCAAATCCGGATTTGACTACAATGTTCAGTGTCGACCGGAAAAAACAACCCCATAAACACACACAGTTGCCCACCAGACTTGATGGCTGAGGTAGCGACACTTCAACTGCAACGAGATCCAAGCAGTTGTTTATGGCTGAGGTATCTCAAGCAGTTGTTTATATGTAGCTACGACCAGCATGGTGGATACAACAAGGCAAAGCTCTCGTATGTCGCACCCTATTGGCGACGATGATTCCCTTGCCAGGTGGTCGTTCTTCTGAGCGACAAACTCCACACTATGCCTCTCGAAGAGTGCCATGACACCGGTTCAGGTGGACATTTCAGAGAAGACAAGACGCTAAAAAAGGTGGCGAAGCACTAATGGTGGGACAAGATGCAAACCGACGTAGCCAAATTTTGCAAATTCAGTGACACGTGTCAGCAACATTAATCCCGTTGTACATGGCCAGATAGAAATTCTGTAGCCGCTCCCTATTCCGACTGAACTGTGGAACGAAATCTCCATGAACTTTGTCACCAGATCACCAGTCACACCCAAGGGATACGACACAATCCTTGTGGTTATTGACATGTTTTCCAAAATGTCTCACTTTTTTCCGACAACGACCACCGTCATCGCCAAAGGAACATCACAAGTGTTTCTAAACAACATCGTATGGGTACATGGCATGCCAAGAACCATCACGAGGAACAGGGACAGTCACTTCACGAGCAATTTCTGGCACGAACTAATGATTTGTTACAGAATTCGGATCCATCTTTCAACGGTGTTCCCTCCTCAAACCAAACGGCCAAACCGACCGGACCATTCAGGGGCTCAAACAGCTTATGCGAACCACATGGGATGTTTTGGGCAGCAAAATTCCCGACCGCCAAAATCACAATATCCACGGCAACGGGTAAATCTCTTTTCAAAGTGGTGTATGGAAAACTTTCCACCACACCAGCTGGACTGCACAGCCAAAGCAACATTCTCGCGGTTGGTGTCCAACATCACGCCCATCACCATGTACGATGAAACATGGCAGACGCTCGCAAAGAAACAAGCGGCGATGAATCAAACTGCTGTTTGACATCGCACCAACGATGTGTTCATTGCTGAAAACAAGGTTCTCCTAATTTTGGCAGACATTGAACTCCATGGGGGTGAATGTTTGAAGCTCAAACCTCAATGGTTGGTACCATTTGAAATTGAGCGCATGCAAATCACTATGGTTGCGTGACTCAAACTCCCCGACACTGTGCAAGTTTACCAATGTTCCATATTAGCAGACTTCAACACTACAAGGACCCCGGAGAGAACTGCCCCAGCAGAGATGTTCCTCTCCCTCCTTCTATACAAGTGGACAAGGACACAAAGTGCGTCATCGAGGATATCCTTGGTCACCGACGACGAGGCAAAATGAGAGAAGATCTTGTCATATGGCATGGCTGCGACGCTGCGCATAACAGATGGGAACCAGATGACAACATCTGCGATGTCGGTCATCTTATCAACGGATTTTACTTCCATCACCAGGCCAAATCTATGCGCGCACCAAGGCATCGCAACAAAAATGGGGAAGTGTTATGTAGCAGAAGCACAAGACTTCCTAATCTTTCCGAGTACGGCATTTCTGTCATTACACAAATAGCCCACTGGACAGCAAGACCTTGATTTCTACTCTGATGCTTGAGGGCAATTTGGCCAACTGCCCTTGCCCTCCGGTGATCCTTCTCACACTTTCTAACAACTTTGACCACTTTTGAGAGTCATCGACAGAAGTGCCGCACCCTTTTGATTGACTTCTTGGCATATCTTCGGCGTCAATCTTTGAAGTACCCTGGATCCTCAGCGGAGCTTCTTGATCCAACCACTCACAACGTGACTCCACACGCATCGCTGAACAATCAAATCGACAACCCCGGCTACGTCTCATCTATAACTTGACACTTTTATGTATGTGTTCAATTGTTTCGACAATTATCATCAAAGTACACAAACTCCATCCACCGCAAAAGCGAGGTCCAGGAGTACAGAACAGCCAACACACCACATCGCATGACTCCGGCCCGTTATTGCATGCTCACAGTACTTGGGCCCCTGGCCTGGCATTTACTCTCATCCCACGTAGCCAATGTCTGCCAACTCTATCCTTGCGTCAAGGTCAAAGAGGGCCCGCCTAGCCCACGCCACGTCGCCATCCAGGGCCGAATCGCGAGTCCACTCAGCGGCCCGTCGACGGATCTGCTAAGCCTGAGAGCGCTGGAGCGCCACTCCCATGTGCTGCTTGAGGAGTGCGCGTACGGGCACCGCCATCGTGGGAGTACCTCCTACACGGTGCATCCTCTGCTGAGTCTCCTCTGTGCAGGCTTTGAGCAAGGAGCCTAGGCCATGAGAGAACGCCCCCAGCGTCTCCATCGCTAGGAAGACGAAGTCTAGCCGGTCTCGCTCCGCTACGTCCCTCCATCTTCGATATTTTTCATCCTTGGTATGGATTGCCTGCTCGCAGGCGATTCCCGCCCGGTCCTCTGACGCACGGTCCAAGCAAGGCCGTTGCGGATCTGCGATCACCACGTCTAGCACCCGAAGGTGCCCCGTGGTCGGGTCCAAGCATGTGATGTCCGGCCTGCCCTCTGGCAGCACGCCCTCTGGCTCAACCGCCACGCCCCCCATCCCGCACTCCCTCATCACCGCAGCTAGCTCCTGCACCATCGCTCCATGTGCCGTGCAAGGCGCCCCCCCCAACGGGCACCGGAGTGCGTGCTGGGGGACGCAAGGATGAATCGCCGCCTCGGCCACGCAGGAGCATCGAGGAGTGTGGGGAAGGTGAGCAATCGGGAGCCCCAGCCGGAAGGGACAAGCCATCCGCCAGTCCGTCGGTGCTATGTATAGCCTATCCGTCACTGATCTGGGGTGCTCTAGCAGCCAGTCTCTGCTATGGGACCCCTGCACCGCCGCCAACCACTGCAGCTGCGGCCGCCCCTCCCCCGCCCCCAGCTCTGCTACCACATCTCGGCGGAGCTGTACCAGCAGCTCCTCGTACCGGGTGTCGTAGAGGTCCCGAAACAATCTCTTTGGGCCCCCACTCTCGCACGTCACTAGGGCCGGCACCTTTTCGCACACCACCGCCAAAATACCCTGCAGCGCCCTCCTCCGCAACTCTAGAAAGCTCGCCCGCGACCACTCTCTGCCCTACGGCGCTGCACCTCCTTCCGCCGGAGGCGGCGCTGGCTGCACCAACAGCTGCCGCACTGTCTTCCATGATTGCAGCCTACTGCAGAGGAAGGACAAGGGTGCAATGTCTGCAACTGACGTCAGCCCCAACCCACCGAGCCTGATTGGCAGCTGGGCCTGCCGCTCTCCATGTGCCACCGCCCACAGCTCTCGCACCTCCCGGACATCCTCCAGGCACAGCAAGCCCCTGAGGTACTTCCCAACCTTCCCATCGAACCGTCGCAGCTGCGCCACCCACCAATCAATAGGTGGGATCAGCCGCGTGATGTGGGGCAACCGGCGAGTCGTGCACTCTCAAAGGATACTAAAAGTTGCCTGCACGTGTGGCAAGCATACCAACTCGCCCAGTGTCGCCTCCACCTCGTGGACTGCCACATCCAACTGCTGCCGGCAAAAACCCTCGAGCCCGACTGGTGCGCCCAGGACCATCATTCCATCCACCACTCGAGGGACATCCGCCAAGCCCGCCGGCACTTGCCCACCCTCCACTGGCAAATAGAGCTCACACTTCCGCGGCTGCACCTCCATCTCGACTGATGCCAGCTCCCGCGTATGCGCCGTGTACGCCTCCCAGAGCCGTGCTGCCAGACCCAACAAGTATGTGTCATCAAGGTATGCAAGCACCCTGCCCTCTCCCTCCATCGCTGCCTGAGCCACCTCTAACGCCTCCTATTGCACCAAAGAGTACAAAAACGGGCTGATGAAGTCCCCCTGATGCACCCCTCGCTCTGACGAGGTCACCGCTGGCTGCACACCCCCTTGGAAGTATAGCTCTGACGGCTCCTTGTAGAACAAGGCTAGGCCCGGGATGAGACGCGCAAACCCTCTCTCGCGCCGGGCCTCAAAGATTGCCCTACAATTGATTGAGTTGTACGTGTTCCGCACGTCCACGATGACGACTTCCCAGCCATGCTAAAGGTACAGCTGCTCCGTAATGGCGTGGTATACCGTGTCGGATCCTGCCTAGGTCCCCACCGCCTGCTGCAGCGGCGCCACCGCCCGCTCCATCTCCGCCCTCTCCAAACTCACCGTCCATCGCGAGAGGAGCCTCGGTATGGCCTCCCCTATCGCATTTGGCCGCACCCCTCCATCGGGTTTGGTCAACGCGATAAGCCTGCTGGCCGCAAGGTAGCGGCGTGTCGTAGGGTGGAGGCGGCCCTGGCATAAGGACGTCAACAGCTACGCAAGGAGGCGAGTCAATCGTACATCCCCCACGGCTAGCTAACGAAGGTGGTCCAATGTGAGCCCTGACGGCCCTGCTGCTGACCCTCTGCTGCTGTCCATCAAGGCCGTACGGATGCCATCTGCGTCAGGGACACATGTTCCGCCTCGAGGGGCCCTCTCCTGAAGCCACTCCGGCATCGGCTGCTCCGCTGTCGGGTGCTTCGCGTGAAGGGCGGAGAGCACCTCTGGGTCTGGTGGAGTCAGCGTGGTCGCGTGTAATGCGTCGCAGGCCTTGGACGTGTTCCCATGATGATACTTGGTGACCGCCCTATGCAGCCTCTGGTCCAGCACTTCCTGCTCTCGTCCTTGGCATCGACGGGGCGGAGGGGCTCGCCCTGCCCACCGGGTTAGCCGCACTCCCTGTCCAAACAGTGCCTCCCACTCCCCCCGCTGGAACCGTGCCGCCAGATGTGCCACCCACTCCGCATCCGAGGCTCGGTGGCGCTGAGGGCGTGTGCACAGAATGAGGTTGGGCATCGCCTGGAGCAGAAGGGGGCCTACTGCATCCAAGGGGTGGGAGGCACATCGCGAAAGAGGTACTGCCACTGTCGCGCGAACTGCATCTAAGGCCCCCATCGGAACACGGGCATAGACAAAGGGCGTCCACACCGCCACTCCGTATAGGCGGCCCCAATCGACTGTCTCCGCCCATAGCCGCCTCTGCTCCCATCGCTGCTGCACCCCCCTCTCCTGCTCCTCTCTGCCACCCTCCGATCGGCCAACCCTGGCTCCCTCCCCTCTAATTCTCACTCCTTCCCCACCGCCACCACCTCCCCGTCCACCCCTCCACCTCCCCCACCTCCCCCACCTCCTCTTCCCCCTCCTCCCCCTCCTCCCCCTCCGTCCCCTCCTCCCCCTCCTCCCCCTCCTCCCTCCCCTCCCCTACCTTCTCTCCCCCCCTCCACCGCCTCCGCTTCCACCTCCCTCGTCCCGGTCCCCACCTCTCCCTCATCTCCCTCCCTCTCCACCCCCTCCCCTGCCATCGTCCCCCCCTCCACCTCCAGCTCCCCCTCCGGCGCTCCCTCCCCGGCATCCCTCATCACCCCCGTCGCCTCGCCTCTGGGTCCCTCAGACATATCCATGGAAAAGATGCCTAGTAGAGCTCGAGTCCGGTCCTGGGTGCTATCGAGCGCCCCTCGACGCGTCGCCATCTCTCCTCCCGCGATATGTCCACTCATTTCCCGCCGCTCCCGCTCCCGACGCACCTGCTGCCCACGAGCCCAGCAAGTGCGGCGCGCCTCTCGCTCGGCCTCCCCCGCCACCCAGGACTACTGCCCATGCCGCCACCCTCTCTCCGCACAGGGAGTCTGCCCCGGCGCTACCCGGCCTGCTCCTATGGCACGCCTCCCTACCAACCATGCCTCCTGCTTGCCCTTCTCACCTGCTACTCGCGCTGCATCCTACGCCATTTGCCACTCCGCTAGCCCACCTGGTATGGGCTCCTGCCCTGGGACTCTCCTCTGCTCTCCTGCCACTGCCATCGCAAAGCACCATTCATTGTGTTTCTCCATCCAGTGCCGGAGGATAGATCGCTTGTTCTCCCCCCTTCCTACGAAATTACACCCAATCCATGGGCACCGCCACGGGGGTCCTCCCCAAGGACCCCCGCCTGGGATACCTGCACTCCTCCCCCCAAGTCACCCTCTGCCCTCCCCTTCCGCCCTCCCCTCCTGATCCTGCTTGGTCCATCGCCCCCCCCCACCTCTCCCTCTCCCACGCGGGCCTCTGCCCTCCCCACGACTGTCGCCGTCGCCGGCTGGCCTGCCCCCCCACCCTCCATCCCCTCGCCTCCTGCGCCTCCTCCAATCCCCCCCCTGTTTCCCCGCCTCTCCATCACCACACATAGACAAGCCACAACAC
>SZWC01008373.1:31996-50980 GCA_023375785.1 Penium margaritaceum | reverse complement strand
CCCCCACCGCTGCCTTTGTCTCCAGCTCTGCCCTCTCCACCGCGACCCCCACTGTCCTCACCCTCTCCGCTGTCGCCAGCCCCCCCGCCTACCCCACAGGCCCCGCCCGTATGGGCTGCTCCCTCACCCTCCCCACTACGAACGTTCGCACCCTCTCGTGCGCCTCCAGTCCTTGTCACCCAAACCGAACCGGCCTGGATCTCCGCCGTCGCCACCCGCCGCCGGCGGTCTCTCACCCGCTTTGGCAGCCGTCACCGCCGCCGTCTGCTGCGGCCTTCCTCCCTCGGTCGGGGCTCCCACTCAAACCTCGGAGCCACTGTCGGCTGGACTGCCTCCACCACCTCCGCCTCCACCACGACCACACCTCCTGTGGACATCTCCCCTGCCGTCTGCTCCACCAGCAACTGTATCAAGCCGTGCTCCCGGGTGGGAGGCCCCTCCTCTCTCTCTGCCGCCACCTCCCTGTTACTACCCTAGGGAGGTGTAGTCCCCTACGGTCCTCTCTCCTGCTATGTCATGACTACATCCTCCCCCACCATGTCTAGCCACCTCTCCAGCTCATGTATCCTCCGCACTAGCTGCCGTAGGAGCTCACCTCCTGATTCTGCTCCCATCCGCTGCCTCCCTACATCCTCCGCTACTACTACGAGGCTAAACTACTGCTGTCCCACAACCTCTGCACGTGCTCGCCCAGACCGCGCCTACCTGTTGCGCCAAGTGTAGGTGGGCCTGCTCCACCCTTGCCCTCTCCTCCTCTCGCCCCTGCGCCGCCTCCTGGAGCACCCCCTGGAGCGCTTGTGCTATCCTGAATAGAGAGGCAACCTGCGGGTTTGGCCTTTGATCTGGTGTAAGGCCTCTCCTAGCTCTCGTGCCTGCTGTTGTACCATTAGAAGCCGCCCAGAGAAGTCCTCGTCATACCGGATGAACAGGCCGCGAAGCCACTCCCGCACGTCCACCCGGACATCTCCACACTCTCTGGCAACCTCCTTCTGTAGTCACTGCCACGCCGCCCTCCAGGTCGTCGTACTCACTGCAGCTCGTCCCCCGCCTGTTCTCAGGCCCTCATGCCCCATCACCCTCTGCTTCCCCAAGGGGCTCTCCCCCCTCTCATTTGTCACCAGTGTGATGAGGCCTCACCTGCTTCACGTCCTCCGGTGCCACTGGCGCTCTCCTCCCTCCCCTTCATCACCATCTCTTGGGCCTCTCCCGTTGGCCTCTCCTCCCTCCTGACCTAGTCATGCATCCACCTGTCCCTGGCCTCCCCCAGGTGGGGGGGGACACCCTGCTCCTGCTCCTCCGCACCGGGCTCCTTGGGTTGCTCTCCAGCTCTGGCCCCTCCCTCACCAGGGCCCCCTCCATCGGTACCCCTACCACCGGGTCTCCCTGTCCTGGTGTCGCATCCTCCTTGAACCCCCACCACTCTCCCTAACCAAGGCTGCGGAGGAGGGTATCATGAGCGGCTCCCCTCCGAGTGGGTCGGAGCAAGCCAGCAGCCTCAACAGCCGCAACGGCCAATGCACACGCTATTGTTGCATATACCCCCGCTCAGATGCCGATGGCACTAGGTAGGAGAAGGATGGCGGCCTGGTCTGGCTCCCCCCAAGCAAAGTCCACAATACGCCCAGCCGCTGCATGGGCTCGACGAGCCGATGTAGCTGTAGCGCGGACAGCCGGCGCCGTCCCACCACTGGACATCCCGGCCACCAGGGTGGCCCGGACCAACGAGGCGAGGAGGACCGATGCCCCCCCTCTCGCTCGGATCCTCCACCGGGCCGCTGTCCTGAGGTCTTGTACCGTTCTTGTGGCTGAGTCATGTGCATCCTGTGCTCTCTCCACCGCGATCCCCGTCCTGTCCAGAGCAGTCGCTGCGCCCAGGAGAATGACGGCCTGTCCTGCATCCGTACCCAGCTAAGGCTGACTCCCAGCCCTGTCCAGGACGACGATAGTGTAATACCGGACTGCCCTCTACACCATAGCACGTGCTTCCTGGACCTTTGGAAACTCAGGGGCGGGGGTTGGGGGGATGAGGAGGGGGAGGGAACAGGGGGAACCTAGATGGCATGGCTGGGTAGGCCGGGACGACAGCGGCTGCTCGTGACCACTCCTGGCCTCCTGAGGGGCATCTTGCTGTTGCGAGAGCAAACAGTTCCTGAGCCCGCTCTTCGCACTCACCAACCTCCGTAGCTGCCGTGAGTACGACAGTGCTGACGTGCCCTGCCGTCTGCTCCACCACTGTCCGCGCTTCCCCAAGCCGCTAAGCCCATAGCTCCTGCTCTCCAGAGCTTGGTTCTACAGCTGCATCAGTGTGGAGTCCATGTCTCGCAGACTCGATTGCCATCCGGGCTTGAGAGTCGGCGAAACACTGAGCTTCCCAAGCTAGGGCCACGTGTGCAGCCTGTGCGGCGGCCCGGGCGAGGGTGAGCCACGGCCTGTCCGGGGACCATGCCCATTCTGCTACAGCTCCTGCAGCATCGTCTGACACTCGTGCAGCCTCTCCTGCTGAAACCGCCGCGAGGTGGGCGAAACTGATCGTATCACTGCAAGCCACTGTTCCCACCCTACCCATCCTCTTGAAACCGTCAACAACTCATGCTGCGTTGACCGCCAACCATGCATGGAGTAGCCACTCTGCTGCCACCATTGCCGCTCTCGTGTCATCGCACGCCCTGTGGGTGGCCCGAACGAGCAAATCGTATTGTGTGGATAGGAGGGGGAGGGGCAGGGGGAGGGGAGGGGGTACTCCCAGGCCATGAGAGGGGATGGGGGCAGGGGACTGAGTTTGGGGGGGGGAGTTGACCGGACCCACCTCCTGGGCCACCCGCAGGGCGTGCCCGATGCCTCCCACTGCTCGTCGAGTAAGCCTAGCTCCCTCGCCGAGTGCCCAAGCCGCATTGGCAATGGCGGAGACTGCTCCCTAGACGACCTCGTCCACCCGCCTTGGCGAGGGGCGGGGCCGTCCCATTCCCACTCGTTGGCCTTGCTGCTTTTGCTGCCGCTGTTGCTGCTATTGTTTTAACTGGCGCTGCTACAACTGGTCCTGCTACTCTTGCTGTTGTTGGTGGTGGTACTGTTGTTGTTGCTGTTGTTGCTGCTGCTCCTACTGCTGCTGTTGCTGTTGTTTTTGCTGGTGCTGCTACTACTGCTTTCGGAACCGCTGCTACTACTGCTGTCAGAACCGCTGCTCCTGCTGCTGTGGGTGGAGTTGCTGTTGGGGCGGATGGCAGTCCACCTGCTTTTCTGACGGCCCTGCCATTCGTCGTACCATCAGCACCGCCTACTGAGCTGCCTGCTACGCCGTGTGCTCCATCGCTTGCCACGTCGGTCCAACCTGCCGCCCCATCGTAGCCTACTGCGGCGCTGTTGCCTGGTGTGCTGCTTGCTGCACTTGCTGCGCTTGTTGTGTCCCTCTCTGTTTGACCCGCTTCGGGTCGGGTTGTACCGCTAGACCCAAGGCCGCCAATGTTGGCACCATTTCCAGCGCCAACGTTGGGTAGCCCTGAAACCACGCCGACGCCAAGCCCGCCAGAGGTCCTAGGCAGGCGAAGGGATGAAGGCGTATTTGCGGCGGGAGGGGTGGAGGCACCCATGGCGGTGGCGTGGGTGTCGGAGGTAGGGTTTCGTGGGGCAGGGTCGAGAGTACTTGGGAAGAACGGCCTGTAATGGTCCCACCGCGGTAGTAGGGGCGGCTGGCGAGCTGGCTCGCTCACGGGGTCCACAGCGGATCCAACCGTCTCATCCGTCCGGAGCGAGGGGGGTTCGTCCGGGCTTCTGTCTGCCGAGAATGGGGGACCTGTTTCGGATGTTCCTCGCATCCAGAATCGGCTCTCGAACCCCCCTCCAGATCCCGATCCAGAACCCCCCCGCTTTGCGATCGTAGCTTTTTGTTGGGGTGAAAAGCCCCTGCTGCTGACATGGTCCATCCGAAACCCGACGAGGGAACGGGGCCCCGCTGTCGCTTGGCTCCCAGTCCCCAGAGACCTGCCATCACCAACCTACACGTTGGCTCATCTCCACCGTCAAAAAGCCCTGACGCCATCATTTCTCCTCGTCCACCTCGATCGACGATCCGACGGTTCTCCTGTTCGCTCCCTATTATGGCCCAGCCTTGTCCTGCAGCTTGCTCAAAAATCTGCTCCGTGAATCTGAACCGTCAGATGCCCTCAAAAATCTCCCCCCACCTGCTCACCCGATGGCTCGCAGCCAGCTCCCCTCCCCCGCCCTCCCGTCTGCTACCGACCAACAGCTACCGCGAGACCACCCACGTCGCCGTAGCAAACGCCACCTTGACATGGTAAAAAATCATGGTCGAGTTGGTGGCGGTAAGCTTCACAAGGGCGGGCTTCGAAGGGGAACGAGCACATCCTGCGGTTAGCAGTAGTCCCCTGCTACCCGCAGAAACGTTTGCCGCCTTGTTTGGACGCGTAAGGTCGTCGGGCTGTCAGGAAGTGTAATCCGACGCCATTTGGGGCTTTCCACCTGTCGCTGCCACGTGGCACATCGAAATGGCAGGGCAAGACCAGCGTTGTGACCGCCTCCCCCCCCTCCAAACGTGTAACCTGCTTTAAGCCCTTATGGTACCTCAAAGAGGGAGGGACCAAAATCCATGCCTCAAAACGTGACCTCCCTCCCGCCACGTGGCACTACCCCTACACGTCCCCCTAGTGAGATCGGAACCGAGACCTGCCCTGGGGAGGGACTCGCGGCCTAGCACACTAGGTTGCGCAGTCCCCCTAGGGTGGGCAGAAGCGCTGGTGGGGGGGTGATGGTGGCGGCCATCAGAGTGGAGGTGCGGAGGTGCGAGGGTGCGGAGGCACAGACAAACAGACAGATAGCTAGACAAACAGATAGAGAGACAAACAGACAGATAGACAGACAGACAGACAGACAAAGAGACAGACAGACACACAGACAGACAGACAGACACACAGATAGATAGAAAGACATATAGATAGACAGACAGACAGACAGACAGACCAACAGACAGACCAACAGATAGAAAGACAGATAGACAGAAAGACAGACAGACAGACAAACAGACAGACAGACAGACAGACAGACAAACAGACAGACAGACAGACAGACAGATAGACAGACAAACAAACAGACAAATAGACAAACTGATGGATAGATAGACAGACAGACCAACTGACACACCGACAGACAAACAGACAGACGGATTGAAAGATAGAGACAGGGACAGAGACAGAAGGAAAGGTGCATGAACGAGAGTGAGAGGGGGGGATGGACGTCGAAAATGAGCGGCAGCAGTAGCAACTATGTCGCCCGCAGAGCAAGCTACGGCGTAAGAAGTAGCAGCACTAGCATCAACGCTACGCAATCTCTAGCACAAGCAACAGGGAAAACATATAGGCAACAGCGCACGCACGCACGAGCACCAGCAGTAAAAGCAAACACAAGAGTAAGCAGTGATGCAAGTAGCAGCGGGGCAACAGTGCCACAGACGGGCAACGGTTCGTACAAGAGAGACCTGCGGTAAAGTCAGGGCCATGCACACCAGCACTGCAAAGAGCGCGCGGCGGGTCACCCGCGATGGCGGTAATGGCCCCGACGGTGATTTGGAGGAGTTGAAAGGACGAGCGACAAGCCATCCTTGTCCTCTCGTTCACGTCGACTGCGCCCTTCTTCTGTTTTTTTATCACCCTCCCTGAACCTCACCCACGCCGTGCGGATCAGTCGACGGTGCCTCATCAGCAACGCGAAGACAACGAAGAAATTGAACAAATCTTCGTTCATTCCATTTTTATCCCCTGTCGACTACGAGAAGGAGATATCAGAACCATGGGGACAAAGAAGTTGAACCCAAATAACAACTTAAGATACAATATTTGGAAAACAACTTAAACTTACCTGTTCATAAACTTGAATTTACATTCCATCAAAAAGAATAATCTAATGAAAAGTTGTATTGATTCAAGTATACATACATGTAATACCTGGGTATATATATATTTACATATTCATAGATGTAGCCGTAGACTTAAAAGTACATTTATAACTGGATTTCGACTTATGTTTTGATGTAGATTTATTCGTACATGAAAACATGTATTTACATGTATGTTTTGATGTAGATGTTTATGGAGAAATAGATGTAGATGTATATGTAGATATCAATGTAGATATAGATGAAGATATAGCTTTATCTCTAGATTCAGATTTAGATTTAGATTTAGATGTGGATGTAGATGTAGATGTAGGTATAGATGTAGATGTAGATATAGATGTAGATGTAGATATGGATGTAGATGTGGTTGTAAATTAAAATATACATGTAGATATAGATAAAAGACATAGATCTAAACATAGACGTAGATATAGATATGGACATAGATATAGATATAGGTATAGACATAGACATAGATATAGATAAAGATATAGATATAGATATGGATATGGATATGGATAGAGATATGGATATGGATATGAACATGCATGTGGATATGGATATGGATACACATATAGGCATAGATATGAATATAGATAGAAGTGTATTCGTAGATACAGATATGTATAAGTATAGATTTAGATTTAGTATAGATAAGCATTCTTATACTATGAAGATATAAACTTGGATACAGATATTGGTGTAGATGTTGATGTAGATATACATAAAGATTTATGTTTACATATAAATATATAGAAATAAATATGGAAATACATATTCATGTATTATGTTACAATGACTACATATTGTAATGTTACTATCTTACTATGTAACCCATTACACGCTTACGTGCAACATTGACCACTTGTTCTAGCTGTTTCTGACCGCACGGCTGCGTTTGCAGCGTCAACATTATGGTATTATCCAGTTTTCAGGCAAAACAGACGACACCCGGGTTTTGGGATGTCGACCGTCTAGCAGGGCTCACCGAGAAAACGGTGCCTGCCAGAAAATTGGTCTAGGTCTATTTTCTTATTGGCTGGTTAGCTGAGTAGCAAGCTCTACAGAGCTGGTGGGGAGGGGGGGCAAGAACTTGGAGGGGACTCCCATTGCTGTTCATTCTTCATTCCTAATCAGTCACAATTGCTAGATTTGTGCACAACCATAGCAAAGGCTACGTAGGCCTTGTTATCGTGCCAGGACCTTGACGTGCTCAGTGGGACTTGTACAAACTGTAAAAAAGAGTACAAAGGGGAAGGAATAAACTGTTTTCTTTTGTTTTTGGGAAATCTGACTGTATTGTATTTGATACAAGTACAAGTACAGAGACGCTAAGTACAAGTCTCACAGCAGCTTGTGTACAGGTACGTGCTATGACTCTGTTCCTGGCCCAAGCTGGGTGCAGCACCTTCCCAGGCTCCTAGCCTTGTGGCAACTGTCCAGGCGTGTCTTGCATGTTGACAGGCCTTGAGGAAGTGAGGCCGCCTCCTATCCAAGCAGGCAGAAGTGCCAGGCTCACCAGGTCGACAAAGGAGAACTCCACCAGGATCTCGATCTAAGCACCAAGTCAGAAGGCTGACTTGAAGGGGTGATGATGGTAGCTGTCGCTGAGGTAGTCCAGAATGTTGAGATATTGTAGTGGCAGTTACTAGCCTCCTTTTATACTGTGGCTCTGGCTTGTACCATAGGTGGCGGTCCTAGCGGTCCCATTTGTAGTGGTCCCAATGGTCCCACTGCTGCATCATTGGTAGTGGTCACGGCGGTCCCACATGCTGATCTAGTAAAGCGCCTTCTAATGTTGGAGGCCTCGCCGATGATGCAAACATTATTGTATGAGGTTGTGCATGTGTTAGGCGACCTCGCTGCTTCCTATACAATGTTGGATAGCAGCCTCGTAATACTGCTTGCCCCATACTACCTCGTGTGAGGCTGTTGCCAAGTTATCCAATGTGGGACAGCAACCTCGGCTAGGTGGCCGAGGTTTGTCCTCAACGATGTTGGACCAACTGTACACGTCTGGGTCATGAACACGACCAATTGGACTAGAATCCAGATATTCTTCGGCCTGTATAATGGAAAATTCCCCCTGGTAATTTTCTCGGTATACCACAGAAAAAATTTGTCACTTGCTGTAGAAGGCTCCAAATCAGAATCCCACTGCTCCGGGTGGAAGCATAAATCCAGCGCAGTTATCACTGTACTCCAACACTCCCCCTTGATAGGTGCGCTGGTGAAGATGAGCGTAAAACATCCAAAAATTTCCCGGAAGCGAAGAAGTCGATGATTTCTTTGGTTTCTATGAGCCTCGGTTGGATGAGAGGGATGTCTGCTTCCTCGTCGGAATTGTCAGGCACCTCAATGAAGTTTGAGAGTTTTGTTGGGTGAAAGAAAATTGGCTCCTCTTTCATTTCGGCTTCCGGGTTACCAGAAACGTTTTTCTGGATCCCTCCGTGTGCCTGTCTGGGCATGTGTTCTTCTTCGTAGCAATCATGGAGACTTGGAGCACCTCCTTGATGTAAAAACGTAATTTTCTCATGCATTTTGTCAACTCCCGGTCTCTCCTCCTTTTCTGCTCCAAGGTTGGGTGTCTCCAAGCTTGCAGGCTGATCCTTGGACATTCTAGCTGCAATTGAGGTTTCCAAGGTTGTTGTTTGTCGCTCTTTAGGATGCTGGCTCGCAGTAGGAAATTCCAATGATGATATCTTTTGTTGGAAAGGACAAAGGCGAGCTGGCAGAAGAGGGCTGATGGCCAGAAAAAAATTCATGACCCTCTGCTCGCTTGGAGGTGGAGGTCGTTTTCGCAAGTCTCGAGCTCATTTGGTCAGATACGTACGCACTGTTGCAAATCTAGGTTGGCTGTTGTAGTTCAGTGCTTGTTTGGTGACGGTCCCCTGCCATCGCCTCCTCCTCAGAAGCACGTTTGTTACTCAAGAGTTCGTTGCTCAGAGAGAGTCTGTTGTTGTACCCGTTTGGAGTCACGGATCTCCCCTGTCGCGCTAGGCACTTCGCACGAAGTTCCTGAACACTACAAGGAGAGTCGTTTCGTCCATTGCCACTGTTTCTGGCTGAGAGTGGATGCGCTGGAGGGAAGAACGTGGCTGCTTGCTTCGTTCCGTATGCACCCGCAGGCTTTTGCTCTGCTGCTCTTCTCGCCCGCTTGCTCCGCGTTTAGCACTGCTGCAAAATTCTCCACCGCTTCCATTGGTTGGGGAGACGCCGTGACCGCTGTGGGCTTCCGCGAGCTTCGAAGCGACCGGCGTAGAGGTCGACTCCACGTTGGGTTTCGCTGTCGCGGTGAGTGCGCATAGTGTTGCGTCAGCAGTTTGCCCGTATGTGCTGTTTGCCGCAAATCTTGGCTGCACTGCTTTTGGATGCCTGCTGCTACGTGACCTTTTTGCTGCAGGTTGAGGGGAGATGGACTCGAGGCTTCTGCATCGGAACGCCGCGGGTTCCGTGGTGCTCAATGCGCTCGCTCCCGCGAGCGAACAGCCGCTCGAGAGAGTGAGCGGCAGTGAGCCGCGAGCTCGATGCTGCGTTTTGATGGCGCCATTCAGCGTCCGCATTGTCGAATGCTCGCACGAACGAGCGGCGGCGTCTTGCTGTCGTCGCTGACTCGAGAAATTTTTTTCCGCGCCAACGGCGCGGTCATCATGGTTTTGTGAAACTTTGTTTGGTAGAACCAGTTGCGGAAAAGTAGCCACCGTGGACTTTCCAGCTTCTGCTGCTTGCTGCTGGTGTTGAATCTGGTGCTGCTACTAACGTATTCCTGTAACAGGGAGTTGCCTCTTTGATGAGGAATGGTTGTGGGCCTCCACCTTGGCCAGTTTTAGGGTGATGTCGCTGGTGCACCACACACTTGAATTGTGTGCAAGTCTTCAGATTCTACACCCATTCCTTAAAGAATCTGCTGCATGCTGCTTGCTCCCATGTTGCAAACTACACCAGTGGCCTGAATGTGAGGCAATGTTAACTTCAGGTGGCCAAGGCGCAGAGTGAAGGTGTCCACAGGAGCTTGGAAGACATTGTCTTTCTTCACAGTCGCACTCCCCCTTACCGATGCAGTTGTGGGGGAGTGCGCTTCATGCATCATGAAGCACAAGGGCAGGTCCTACTGCGTGTCGAGCAACACGGTGTGGGTGCGCATTTTTTACTTTCGTGTGCCAACGAAGTCGTTCCTCTTTCATCGATACTGCGAGAGTGCGCTTGAGGGGATTCCACACTGCACGGGACATTTGTTGAAGATGTTTTTTGGAACGCTCTTTGTCAGAAATTCTGCTGCTTGATCCAAACCAGGCACGTGCACGAGGTGTACTGTGCCGTCAAGGACCTTCGACCGGATCCAATGTCCGCGTATGTTGATGTGTTTTGTCCGTCCTTGAAACTTCGTAGAATTGGCTAGGTTGATTGCAGACTTGTTGTCCACGTAGATTTCAGTAGGACTCTCTTGCCGAAATCCGATGTCCTCAAGAAGGTTCCGCAAGTAGGTCACCTCCTGTGCGGCAGATGTAGCTGCGACATACTCAGCTTCGGCAAAGCTGAGTGTGATAATGTTCTGTCGCTTGCTAGACCAAGGGATAGCTGCACCAGATTAGAGGCACACAAAGCCAGTGGTGCTGTGTCGATCCTCCTCTGTGCATCCAAAATCTACGTCAACGAAGCACTTAAGCTCCAGGTCCTTGGAACTGCCAAAGCTCAATGTTGTGTCCTTTGTTGCTCTTATGTACATGAGTGCACGATCGAGCTCTTTGAATGCCTGAGTTGAGCAAGTCTCAGGTCGAGCTCTTTTCATCCCACGTGCAAGGTTGCCCGCAGCATACTCTAGGTCAGGACGTGTGTAGCTTGCAGTGTGTATGAGTGATCCAACTCTGGTGCGATAGTCTGTTTCACTCCTCCCCCTTTCTTCACGATGGGTTAGCTGCTGCTGGGTCAAAGGTGTAGGAACATGCCACTCGGGCACGTTAAAGCATTCAAGGACTTTGGTGCAGCATGTTTCTTGGCTTAGCTCCAAAACCCACAAGCCATGGTTGCGCTTGATGCTCATGCGAAGGATGGCATGAGGGTGATGTTCACTTCCTTGGCCATTGCTTTAGCTGTTGATCGGATGAACTCAGTAGACGGTCCGATGATGAGGATATCATCCATGTACACGAGTGCGTAGCAGTCAGGACAAGCGTGAAGAGCGGGCTTGTGAAGAAAGAGACATTCATCGTAGGCTGATGGCTTGAAATTGAGGTTTTCCAACAGCGCTTGCAGCTTCCTTTACCAGAGGAGTGGGCTTTGTTTGAGGCCGTAGAGGCTCTTCACGAGCTTGCAGACTCTTCCACTCCCGTCATCGTAACCTTCCGGTTGTTTCATGAACACCGTAGTGTTCATCTCTCCATGCAAGAAGGCATTTTCTACATCAAGCTGCTGCACTGTGTAGTCCTCAACTACTGTAATAGCTAGCATAATGCGTGCCGTTGTATAGCGGCTCACAGGGGCATAGGTCTCAAAGAAGTCCTTGCCTTCAACCAGCGTAAAGCCTTTTGCTACCAGACGCGCTTTGAGCTTGTCGATGCTGCCGTCAGCCTTTGTCTTGATCCGGAACACGCACTATACCCCGACAGGTCGCGAGTGTGGTGGTGGCTCGGTGAGCTCCCACGTCCCGTGTCCCATCAAACTGTTGTACTCTGTGTCCAATGCTGTTTTCACTCTGTTGCATGTTCTCCACTTAGAGCTTCTTCAAGAGATTTGGGCTCTGGTGGGAGATCCTTCACTTGGTGTGAAAGAAGTGTTGCAAGATGTGGCGTAGCAAATTCTGTGAGGACAACCTTGTTGTATTTATAGACTGAGCATGCCGTGATGGCAAGGTTGTGCTCTGTCTCATCATCCCCTTTCTGCTACTCTACTTGTTGTTGCAGGAGGCGTGTGAAACGCCACTCACTCACAGCAACCGGCAGCTGTACCTTCCTCTCCGCCTGTGGACTATTCGGCACTAGTTCCACCTGGACTTCATCATATCCTACATCAACAGGCTTGTTGTCCAAGGTGGGGCGTTCAAGGTGGTGAGCGCCGAGGGGCACACGCGTGCGCATTGTCTGCTTATGCACCTCATCCAGATCCGCAAGTGTGAGTGGAGCTGAGTCTGCTTCTGACTCTGCTTCCACAGGTGATTCAACGTAGGAGTCGTAGAAAATTTGTAACAGATCAGGAGTTGTTTCACGCTTGTCCTCCCAAGATGCACGTGTGAGATTCTAAAAAAAGATGGCGTCACAGCTGACGATAGTGCGTTGTGAGTCCATATCAAAGAACTCCCAACCTTTCATGTTGGAAGCTTGGCCGATGAATAGCCCCCACAATGCCTTGTCTCTCAGCATCCTCCTTTGCTCTTTTGGCACATGTACAAGTGCCATACAGCCAAATTCTCGTAGTGCTTTGATTTCTGGCTTGTCTCCATGCCAAGCCTGAAATGGTGTCATCTCCGGCAGCTCTGTGTGTGGTACGCGATTGCGCACCCAAACGACGTACTTGAGCGCGTAGGGCCACCAATTGTTGTTCAGCTGGGCGCCAAGGAGAATTGACTTGAGCATCTCTTGTATGGTGCGATTTGCATGCTCTACGACGCCATTCTGCTGCGGTGTGTAGGGTACCAAAAACTACTGCACAATTCCCATGTCTTCAAGGCCAGACATGAAATCGGAGCTGGTAAACTCTCCAGCATTGTCCAACCGTTGGACTTACAGCTTCTTGTTGCTATGCCTCTCCACCATGGCCAACCATTTGAAAAGTATGTAGTTGCCTCATCTCTTGTCTTGAGGGCATAACACCAGGTGAAGCGTGTCGCATCATCGATGAAGAGGAGGAAGTATTGATGACCTGAGTTCATTGTAGCCGTTGTTAGTATCGATCCCCTGTTCCATCAAACCGTTGTACACTTATCGAGGCAACTTTACCTTTACACAGTCTTCGAAAGGATCTGCTGTGTCTTTGCTATCACAATCTCTAATGTCGAATCCCTCAACCTGCTGCCGCTTCTTCATGGTCTCAACCAGTTCATTGCTGATGTAGCCAAGTCTCTTGTGCCACATGAACATGTCAGCACCTGTAGAGTGATGTAGACTTGCAGCTGCAAAGGGAGTCTCTTGAGCTGGTGCAGAAGGTGGGCTAAATCAAGCTCAATCATGCCATGTGACGAAGACGTCCTTCAGCGAAAACATCCCCTTCATGGCTCCTCAGGGTGATGCTGTCACCCCTGCTCACGATGTGAGCCCCCCTCTTCATCAACTGTCCTAGTGACAAAAGGTTGATGGTGATCTCAAGGATGTAGAGAACATCTCCAAACTTCACCTGAGCTCCGTTGTACCCTGTAACTGTCACTCTGCCTTTTCCCAAAAGTGGCACTTGTCGATTGTTGACGACGGTAACAAAACGTTTAGTGCCTGGTTGGAGATCCTGGAGACATGACCTGTCAAAGGTGATGAGTGATGTGCACCCACTATCGAGGTACCACGCATATGGTGATCAAACAAGGCCATTGCTTTGTACATCCGAGAGCTAGAACACGTATGCTAAGTAATCAAACTCTTTGTTGCCTCCTTTTTTTCCCTTCTTCTCAGTCTTCTGCTCAGATTTTTATTCTTTGCCTCCATCCTCCTTCTCTTTCCCTTTTTCTCCTGGCCTCGTCCCCTTGTAACCCTTCTTCCTCCTTGCCTGCTCTTCATCCTCTTTCTGCAGTCCCTTTGCATGTGGCCAATCTTCTTGCGGTAGTGGCATTCCACTGCAGGCCGTGATCCTGATTGCTAGCCAAAGGAGTTGCGGGTGCTGGCGTTTGGAGCAGATCGGGTTGATGCATGGGAGGATGCCGAGTTCATTTTCGGTTGGCTCTTCCATGACAACTGAGTTGTGTTAACATGGCTTGTAGGTGCTGTTGTAAAAGGCACGTTTGGACGCAAGCTTGCTTTGTCCTTGGTGAGCTTGCCATCGCGTTGCTCCATGAGTAGAGTCTTACACACGTACACCTCTGTCAGTTCAGCCTCTTACTTGAATTTCAGCACATGCCTTAAATTCTCCCAATCGCTTGTTAACCCTGTGAGGAGGAAGGTCACAAAGACGGGCTCCGAGATTGGAGCATCCGTTACGGCGAGCTGATCACGCAAGGACTTAGCTTTGTCGATGTAGTTCTCTATGTTGTCAAGGTTGTTGAGGCTGTTGTGTGATAGCTCGGTCAGGAGATGAGACTTGAAGGTGGAGTCTCTCGAAATGTAGGTCCGTAGCAGGTAGGACCAGGCATGATGGGCAGGTTCATGCGAGTTCTCAAACATCCTGATCGCTTGCTCAATGCGAGGACTCAGTTGATTGTCCAGAACCATGTATGCAGCTTTGGTGAAGTACGTGAAGTTTAACACTGCTTTTGGTGGCGATCCGAATGGTAGAGGAGAATAGTGCCCGTTGTAGAACTCCCATAGGCAGTGAATCTGGACGACTTGCTTGAACTTGTGGGCCCACTGCGAGAAGTTCTCGCCATCAAACTTGTCCACTTTGATTTAGTTTAATTGCCAGGATGTTGCAGCTGCATGCACTGTATTCTCTAGGCATTGAAACGGTGTTCTTGCTCCTGCCGTTGTCTGGGCTTGCACAAGGATCTCCTGCATGGGTATGGCTGGATGTGGCTAAACGAGTGGCACTCCTGCTGTAGCTGATGCAGGTTGGGCCATATAGGCTTGCGGCATGGGCGCCGGTTGAGCCTGCTGAAATGTTGCCATATGTGGCACCAATGGCACGTTTTGGGGTTGTGCCACAAACTGTTATGGCATCCCTCCATTTGCATGTGTTCCTTGTTGTACCTGCTGAGGGATAGTTGGTTGCACGATAGGAGAAGGACTTCCTTGATGTAGATGTGCTGATGATGCTTGTGAATGTTGTTGCCATTGCATCTGCTATTACTGTTGTTATTGTTGTTGCATCATCTGCTCGAGCATCTGCTCTTACTGTTGTTGTTGATACAAAGCCAGCTACTGGTGAAGCATCTGCAATTGTTGTTGAAGTTGAGCATTCTATGCTGCTAAAGCAGTATGTGACTGCTGCAACTGTTGTGTGTGTGAAGTTTCAGCAGCATGAGTGAGCTGCTCTTGTTGTCCAAGGAGCTCTTGGGCTCGAATCTGTTGCCTCAATGCCTCTCTCTCGTGCTCCACAGTTTGACGCGCCAATGCTTCTTGTTGCGCCATCCGCGGTGCCTCTTCTATAAAGCGTTGCGCCTCAGCTACTTGGCGTTATGCGTGATCTGCAACATGGCGTCCTTGCTCATGACCCATGCGCAAACCATGCAAGAAAGACTCATTGTCATGCTGAGGAGAACCTTCCCTTGGGTTCTCAGGTTCCATGTTACTCGTGAGAACCTTTGTGTTTATGCAACATGCAGGTTGAATTGCGAGGCAGATGCGTCAACCTTGCTGATGCCACTCCCTTGTAAAGTGGTGGTGGAGAACATCCCCACTAATCCTACACTATGCGGCTAATGCTGCTGCACTAGCTAAACAAACAAACCTGCTCTGATACCATATTAGATTTGTGCACGGCCATAGCAAAGGCTGAGTAGGCCTTGGTATCGTTCCAGGACCTTGATGTGCTCAGTTGGACATGTGCAAACTGTAAAAACGAGTACGAAGCGGAAGGAATATACTGTTTATATTTGTTTTGGGGAAATCTGACTGTATTCTGATTAATACCAGTACAAGTACAGAGACACCAAGTACAAGTCTCACTGCAGCTTATGTACAGCTAGGTCCTTTGACTCTGTTCCTGGACCAAGCTGGGCGCAACACCTTGCCAGGCTCCCAGCCTTGTGGCAAATTTCTTGACGTGTCTTGCGAGTTGACAGGCCTTCAGGAAGTAAGGGCGCCTCCTAGCCAAGCTAACAGAACTGCCACGCTCACTAGGTCGACAGAGGAGAACTCCATCAGGATCTGGATCTGAGCACCAAGTCAGAAGGCTGACTTCAAAGGGTGATGATGGTGGCTGTCGCTGAGGTAGTCCAGAATGCTGAGTTATTGTAGTGGCAGTTACAGGCCTCCTTTTTTACTGCGGCTCTGGCTTGTACCATAGGTGGCGGTCCTAGCGACCCCAATTGTAGTGGTCCCAATGGTCCCGCTGCTGCATCATTGGTAGTGGTCCCGGAGGTCCCACATGCTCATGTAGTAAAGCCCCTTTGGAGGCCTCGCCGATGATGCAGACATTATTGTACGAGGTTGTGCATGTGTTAGGTGACATCGCTGCTGCCTATATAATGTTGGATAGCAACCTCATAGTACTGCTTGCCCCATACTGCCTCGTGTGAGGCTGTCGCCAAGTTATCCAATGTGGGACAGCAACCTCGGCTAGGTGGCCGAGGTTTGTCGTCAACGATGTTGGACGAATTGTACATGTCTGGGTCGTGAGCACGACCGATTGGACTAGAATCCGGATATTCTTCCGCTTGTACAATGGAAAATCCCCCTTGGCAATTTTCTCGGTATACCACAGAACAAATTTGTCACTTGCTGTAGAATGCTGCAAATCAGAATCCGACTGCGCCAGGTTGAAGCATAAATCCAGCGTAGTTATCACTGTACTTGAACAACGATCAGTTCTCAACTGCATTCTCGCTCTAACTTGCGCGTGCACGTTTCTGAGTAACAAACCCAGAGCATCCACACATAGACTGTAGAGCGGCATAGTGAGGGGGTAGCAGACTAAGCAACGAGCGTGGACGCCCTCACGCTGCATCAACAACGATGCTGCCATAACATGTTCCCTAACATTTCTAGCTTACACTAGTCCCTTGAACTAGTGCGTAAGCATTTCCATAATTACATTCATGGGAATGAAAGAGCTTTCACGCTGTTCGGCTATGGGAATTTCGGCCGGCTGCCCTGACCTTTGGTGTTCCATTTCAGATGTTACTGACAACTTGGACTACGAGTGTAGTTTTCGGCAAAAAGTGTCGCAAACACTATAGATGTTTTTATGTCATTTCGTCGACTACGAGACGGCGCTTGACTTTCATAAAGAAACATAGCCATATTCTGGAAGCCTCTCAATTTTTTGCGGAGTTTCTCTAATCCGCCAGTCCCAGTAGGGCCTAGCATGAGGGACATTGTACATATGTGCATGATGCACACAAAGACTGTCATTGAAGTACACTTACTGCTTGAAACGAATCCTCCAAGTTTCCCAAACACCCGTAGTGTCTGTTTCAATGCAAATCATCCTTGGGAATCACCTACGTTTTGCTATACGTAACATACGCCAGGGACGTGCAAGGACTAATGGGAAATGATGAAGGCTTTTCTTGGAAATAGTAACAATAAAATTTAGAGAAAAATAGTTCAAAAATTGAAGTCAAATTCGATTTATTTTACCCCTACCATATTGAAGATCTTTCTTCTGCATGAACGTACCAGAAATGCATGGTTTAATTTTCATTATGCCTGTATTTGTTGCTGGACTTGTCTAGCCAAAGAACGAACTTGTTGGACCCAACTCGTACTGACTTTTTCCCCGGGAATTCGCTTCGCTTGTCCGATTCCGTGATGTCCGGTTTCCTCTAATGACAAGAACGGGTTCTTGGACGCGGACAAACAACCGTTCACATCTGATGTCGCGCAACCTCCGGAATCCTAGCATCCCGATTCGTCGGTCAGAAAAATGACCGATCCACCAATCACGATGAAAGGAAGACCAGTTTTTTGGTCAAGCGAGCAAGTTGCACAACTAAGGCTGTGTTTGTAAGCGCGCCAACGAGCTTACCAAATTATAATAAACAAATAGTTATCGGGATATGGAATGCATGAAATCTGGGCGTGCATCTCCCATTGCGGGGCAGGATCGACGTTTCCAGCCTTTTCGGCAACCTGTTTCCCTGAAAATGTTGATTTTCAGATAATTGTTTTTCTGAATTTACTGACCGACGAGATGAGGGCACGGTGCGGACTGAACTTCGACCGCAATGTCGTAAATCCAGCGGCAGAATTAATTGTCTAACGCTAGATTGACGCCGTCGTCTAGATCGACGAGGGCCAAAAATGAACGACGAATCTGTTCATTCCTATCCGGGTAGGCCGGAGACAAGCTTTGACCGTCGATCGATCGGACCTCATGGTGTATGCAACCATTCTCATGTAATTTCGCATTGGCAGGCCACTCATCAGGAAAGATGTGTCCCGAAAGCAGGGAAAACCGTCATCTCCGTCTACGTCATTAGGCTGTCCGAAATGTCTAGTTTTGGCCTTACTGGGCCATTTCCAAACAACGCCCAAGAAGACCAAGAGCGTGACCCAAGTGCACGGCCAGTGCACGGTTGACGGCACTCGAGTGCACGACCGCCAAGAAAGTGCAGCCATGGCCAAGCCGGGCGGGTGGCGGCGGTGGACGCTGCTGTCGTCTCTTGCGTGGGCCAATGGCATGACGGCTTCTGCGCTGGCGCAACTGCGAGGAGCGGCAGGCAGCATCAGCGGCAGCGGCAACGGCAGCTACGGCTACAGCTCACTGGGGGAGAAGGAGCGGTCGGGACTGCAGCAGCAGCAGCACACGTGGGGGATGGGCAGAAGGGCGGCGGTGGCCGTCGCGGCATGGGTGGCTTTTGCGGTGTGCCTGGGCGTTGCGTGGGCGGCCATGGTGCGGCAGACGGAGCGCAGCGCCGCAGACATGCGCATGCAGCTGACACTGGAGGGGGAGGGCAACTGGAGCAGCGGCGGCGGGGGTAGGCACAACCGCGTGCTGACGTGTGCGCGTGCGCGTGTGGAGGGGGTGGCTGGAGGGACAGAGAGCGGAGTAGGTGAGAGGGAAAGCGGCGGTGATGACGGTGCTCATGATGGCGGAGGTGACGGCGGAGGCGACGGAGATGGCGGCAGCAGTGGCGACGATGGTGGACGGTGTTGGGTTGCGAGGCAGGCCGCTGCATGCACCGGTGCCGATGTCGTGGTGCTGGCACAGGTGCGTGTGCGTGTGTGGTGTTGAGTGGGTGCATTCCTGTGAGTGTGCCTGCATTGACCTCCGTTTCACATCCGCGTTCGCATCTTAAAGCGCGCAGGCGTTTGCATTCGTGTTTGCGTCGGCATCCCCAT
>SZWC01008372.1:80063-99811 GCA_023375785.1 Penium margaritaceum | reverse complement strand
TTTCCCCTTTCAGTTTCACCGCAGAAACTCCATACTTCTTTTGTTTGGTTGGAGAGGGCTGCAAGGCAGTTGGCGCCGTGCTGGTGCGAAGGGGGAAGGAGAAGGGCAGGGAAAGGAGCGGCTGCGGAGGGTTGGAGGAGAGGGGCCCAGGCCGGTTTTTGCCTGTGCTGCATTGGTTGCTCTGCATGGGTTGCTGCATGAGTTGCTGTGCTGCATGGGTCGCTGTGCTGCATGGGTCGCCGTGCTGCATGGGTGCGGCATGGGTGCTGCATGGGTCGCCGTGCTGCATGGTTTGCTGTCCGCACGCCTGTTTTGGGGTGAGCAGGAATCTACTCCTGCTCCTTCTGCAGTTGCTGCTGCTGCTGCTGCTGCTGCTGCTTCTGCTGCTTCTGTCTGTGTGCTTCTATTGCCCTCCTTTGCAATCAGTCTGTGTGACCTCTACCTGGAAGGACTTACAAGATTGTGTGTGCCTCTCAGCTTTGCACTGCTCCTCTGTTTCTTTCGTCACCCACACAGATACGAAAGCGCCTGTTCCGCCCATGGCAGCGGGTCGCACCAACAGCACAACAGCAGCAGCAACAGCAGCAGGGCGAGGATGGGCAGCAGCAAAACATCATGAAGAATGGTGAGGGGATGAATGAGGGCAGAGGAGGGCAGGAGGAGGTGGGACAGGAAAGGCCGGATGGCGTAGCTGCCCCCCAGCCTCTCACCTTTTCCCCCAGAACGCCGTCATCAGTCGCCTCGGCGAATTCAGCAGCAGCGACGCCGCGATTGATGGGTACCCAGGGCGAGGGGCCGGCCGAGCCTTTGAGCCAAGTGTCGGAGGCAAATCGGGGAGGNGGCACTGGTGCCGGTGGTGGTTTGAGTTTGCAGCAGAGTTCGTCGGTCCCTTTTTCAACGCGAGGGGAGGATGGGAGAAATGGAGGAGGGGGAGAGGAGGGTTTGTTACTGGGGCAGGGCATGGCGGCGACCGCGGTCCGACTGGACAAGCGGACCCGGAAGGAGATCACAGACCCTGAGTTGAGGGAGGCGTATGAGGTGGTGCTGCACTTCGGCATCATCGATATCCTGCAGGTGCCTGATTTGGTCTGCGTCTGTGGGAGTGCCTTTATTGGGTCTGGTGTGGCATGGAGAGGGGCAGGGCTGATTGGAGGTGGTGTTCTTGGGTCATGTGGGTCCTGTGAATGGATCTGCATTTAAGATGTTGGAACTGATGTGCAGTGGTGTCTGGTTGTGGGTGTCGGTGAATGCATGTGAGCACTTGGCGCACATATGCATTCACACTAGGTGCACACATGCATGAACACCGTACATTAGATTCGAGTCGAAAGCTGCTGCATGGTTAAATGCATGTGTGCACCCCAGTCCGAGCTGGGGAAGGCATTGCTTCCGAGGCTGTTCATCTCTTCTTCCGCAGTACCTGTTCATGTTTTCCTCACTCAGTCCTTTCTTTTTGTTTGGAAAGAAAGGTGTGTTCAATAAAACAAAAAGAAAAAAAGAAAGAAAGGTGTGTTCAATCTAAGGGAACATGCACTGCTGCCACGGACAGCACAACAAGGTGGGCATGCACACAACTCACTTCTTTCTCGCAACGCGCAGGAGTACGATGTCGGCAAGAAGGTGGAGCACATGTACAAGAGCTTGCAGTACGACGGGACGTCCATCTCCTCCGTTCACCCGACCCTCTACGCCAAACGCTTCCAGGATTTCATGTCGGACACGTTCCCAGACCCACTGGCACCCCAGGTGGACTACGACCGGGACGACGACGACGACGACGACGAGGATGGAGATGAAAGTGCCAGCCGCAACAGCAGCAGACGTCCTTCTTTCAGCGTCGCCATGTCCAAAACCCGCAGCCCTTCCGCCGTTTCTGCAGCGTCTGCTGTTGCCTCCGCTGCGCTGGCAGCGCGGCAGTCCCTGGCTGATGCCGCAGCTGCTGCGGTTGCAGCAGCAGATGCGGCAGCAGCTGCTGCTGCTGCCGATGGCAACAGGGCAGGTTGGGACATCTCTCCTCCGACTGAAGCGGGTGAGGGTTCGAGGGCGGAGCAAGCAGCAGGGTCGGGAACCCCCGAGTCTCCCCAGATGAGCGGGTGCATCATCCCTCACAAGTACGCCCCGGCTCATGCGCATGGGTCTGACGATGAGCAAGGGCATGGGCAAGGCACGACAGATGGTCATGGGCATCGCCATCGGCAGGCACATGGGTGGCACAGGCATGGGCAGGGGCGATGAAGGAGGAGTGGGGTAGGAGGAGGAGAGAAGAGGGCGGGGATTGGAGAGGTGAATAATTCCGTCTGTCTGTGGCCTGGGGCTGTGGTTGAAACAGCTAAAGCAACTGTCGCTGCTGCTGTGGGTGTCGCTGACACAAGAGGACGGACGGGTTCAACCCTGGCTATAAGCATCAGAAATGCCACTGAAGTGGCAGCAGGAACTGCTGTTGCTGCAGAAGCAGTGGACAACGAAAGCGACCAGCTCCCGTTCAGGTAGCAACTGCAACTTCACAATGGATGACACGGAGAAAGATACTGGGCATCACCCCAAAAGCTAATGCGGATCATGCATGTGTGCTGAGGGAGTTGGGCCTCCATGTTTGTGACTTCATAGAGGTCAATGACTAGTACAACTAATCATGTATTGCATGTCTAACAGCTGATGCTAACTGCTTTGACTTGATGTGAGCCAGATTGTGTTTCCTCTTTATCCCATTGATGTGTATTTAAACGACCTAGTTTGACTCGACGGATTGCATCGCTGTGGAAACCCTTTGTGTCGAGGTCTGAAGAGTGGTGTACATGTGCACCATATGATGGTAGAATGGCATGGTGATGGTGGAGGCACTTCAAAAGCCCCAGTTTGAGATGATGTTCATGGAAGATCCAGTTGAGGACTCCCCCTGATCTCAAAGCGTTGTGTCCCATGCTTTGCCAGACGTAAGCTTTGTTGCTTACTCTAATCTAATGGTTGTTCTTGTGTCGGTGGACATGCCCCAGAACTAATCTTGTCTCAACCATCGCGGCTCTGGCAATGTTGCGCTGTAGTCATTCATTGCCCCTGCACCGTTGTGCCCTAACAGCAAGTCTCAGGCGTGTTGTGGTGTCAACCATCCCCATCTTTCTATGACCACTTGGTGGTGTCCGTAGTGAGGGAATAGAGGAACCCCCTGAGTGACGTTTTGTGTGAGGGAACGCTACATAGAATACAGTGTGACAGACACACTCTAAAAGGTGGAGAGACAGCAAAGATATGCTTTGAGATGTAGAAAAACAGTGATGAACCAACGGTCAAGTGTTTGTATCTAGTCACACTCATGTGCGCGCAGCTAAGCGCTCGCGTCTAACTATGGGTCAAAAGATAGGCTAACCCGGCTGCAAGCTCCAAAACAACAGCAAGAGGGAACCCGACAAGCGTACGAGCTCCTCGGTTGTCTGAATGTCAAACTGCAAGAAGCATCAGGTACAGAAACAGAAACTCTACGCAACTACATCATGAACACGGAAGGATAGTACCAATGAGAAAATGGACCCCGATGTTGGTTTGTCCGTCGAACACGCAAGTGACCTCTTGACTCCATCCACTCTCACACACCATTCCTGCAAGTGACTGAGCAGAACAGGAGGGGAGTACAGGAGCTATGGAGTCGTGCATCACTAGCGTCTCTGCCGGGTGCAAGATCGGCGGGCTCGACCATGCTCAGCTCTGTTGGAGCGAATCTCTTGCTGCTCCAAACATTTGGTGATGAGCCATATGATGGCTGGAACGTGAGAGATGACTTGAGAGATCAATGCTCTGTTGGTTTATGCGCATCTCTCATCGTGCTCTGTTGTGTCCTCCTGGCTTGTGTACATCGGCGTGCAGATGACTGACGGCGAGACTTGACGCTGATGGAGTGTCGTCCGGTGGAGCCGACGCACGCTGAGGTCTACTCGCAGTTCGCTGGAGCCTCCTCTCTCCGGCGATGTGCTCAGCTCCATCGGCAGGCCTCCTCCGCGGTCGTCCTGCCGACGGTCACTGCCACCACAGTTGCTGTTTGCATGCGTCCAGCGCGTCCCATTGCGTCTGCATCGTTATGCTCTCCCTGGGTCCTTGTTGCATGTTGCATGGTCCTGTTCGGCATCATGAACCATCGTAGACACTGCCCGGGTTCGGGCAGCCATAACACTTTGCTACTATTTTTCTAGCCGATTCTGACCGCACGACTGCGTTCGCAGCGTTGGTCTTATGGTATGGTCTAGTTTTCAGGCAAAACGGACGACGCCCGGGTTTTGGGTTGTCGAGCGTCTGGCAGGGCTCACCGAGAAAACCCTGCTGCCAGAAAATAGGTCCAGAGCTATTTTCTGATTGGCTGGTTAGCTGAGTAACAAGTTCTACACTAGTGGGGGGGAGCTAGAACTTGGAGGGGTCTCCCATTGTTGCTCATTCTTTACTTCTAATTAGTTACTTCCAGTGTTCAGCTGCTTTCTGACGCTAACACTGGCTCGCGCGTTTCTGAGTAACAAATCTAGAGCTTCCAGACTTAGTCTCCAGAGCCACAGACTGAGGGGGCAGTAGACTTGAGCAACGAGCGTGGAAGCCTGCACGCTGCATCAACAACGCTGCCCCAACCTGCTGCATAGAGTTTCCTTTTTGGTATCAGAGCAAGAGCGTAGCAGCAGCAGAAGAAGGCTGGCGTACAGGTGCCAGACAACACCGGCAGACCCCCATACGCACCGGTGCAGGGGAAATGATGCCGGATTTTTTCCGACAGCATTGACCTGCCTGGTGGTGGCGTCAGAATTTTTCCCATGGCCACTTGGCCAAGGGAAATACTGCTGAATTTTTACGGCAACGCTGACCCCCACGTTTGACGCGAGGAGGTGAGCGGCAGGCCACGTCAGGCGCTTCCTGGCAACGACGCACGCGGCGACGTCGTCCAGGTGGAGTGACTGGCAGCAGAAGCCTACAGCAGCAGCAGCAGCAGCAGCTTGCAGCAGCAGCAAGCAGTGGTAGCAGTAGCAAGCAACAGCTCACAACAGCAAGCAACAGCTCGCAGCAGCAGCAGCCAGCGGCAGCAGCAGCAGCAGCCGCAGCACCACCAGCAGCAGCAAGCAGCAGCCGGCAGCGGCCAGCAGCAGCTAGCAGCGGCGGCTGCAGTAGCTACCAGCAGTAGTAGCAGCCGCAGTTGCCCGCAGCCCGCTGCCCGCTGCTTGCAGTGAGCAGGGAGCTGCTGGCAACGAGCTCGCTGCTCGCAGCAAGTAGCGAGCAGCCAGCAGCGAGTAGCGAGCTCGCTGCTCGCGGCTCGCTGCTTACAAGGAGCAGCAAGCTCGCTCCTCGCGGCTCGCTGCTCACAGCGAGTAGGGAAGCTCGCTGTGAGGAGCAAAAAAGAAGAAAAAAAACGAAAAAAGGAGAGAAAAAAAATCCCCCACCCCGCAGCAGCTGCAGCAGCGTGCAGCAACAGCAGCGGCCGCTACAACAGCTGCAGCTCCAGCCGCAACAGCAGCAGCTGCAGCCGCAGCAGCAGCAGCAGCCGCAGCAGCAACAACAGCAGCCGGAGCAGCAGCACTTGTAGCAGCCGCAGCCGCCGCAGCTGCACCAACCGCCGCAGCAGCGGCCGCAGCTTCAGCAGCAGTCCGAACGGCTGCTGCAATAGCAGATACACAGTAGCGGCAGCGACAGCAGCGGTAGCAGCAGCAGGCGGAGCAGCAGCCACAGCAGTAGCAACAGCGTAACAGCAGCTGTAGCAACTACCACTGCTGATGTCAGCAGCCCTCCACTGACGTCACTACTGACGTCACTACTGACGTCACCAACAAGTATAAAAAGGCCAAAGGAGGGGAAAGGGAAGGGGAAGAAACTCCACAACCCGACTGGTGACGTCAGCCGTTCTGGGCTGACGTCATTGTTAACCTCGGCAGCACAGAGAGAAAAACAAAAGGAAAACAAAAGGGCAAAACACTGGGGCAACAAATCCGCCATGGCAGACAGTCCCAGTGAGGGGTCTTCCTCTGTTGGAGGGACCCCTAGCCCTCCATTTGTGCAGTAGCAGTAGCAACAGCAGCAACAACAGCAGCAGCAGCAGCAACAGCAGCAGCAGCAGCAGCAGCAGCAGCAGCAACAGCAGCAGCAGCAGCAGCAGTAGCCCACCGGCATTGTCGCCGGCAACCCTGACCCCATGGCTGCCCTTCAGCAACAGCTTGCTGCCTTGATGCAGCAGCTTGCAGCACTGGAGCAGTTGGCCTCCCAGACTGCCACCAGTACACCGCCGCCATTCATTCCTCATGCGCACGTTAGTCTCGCTGTGTCCGCCGCCACGCACTACCTAGCGCAGCAGCACACTCAGCGCCTGCGGCAAACAGTGACCTCCATCCTTGGCCCCACTCTGGACGCCGGCCGTCGGCAAAAGGACTTTGAGACGCCGCCCCCGCCGCTTAAGTCCGGCGAACAGTTTCGGAGCTGGGAGCTCACCTTCCGGATCTGGGCGCAGAGTGAGGGCCTGTGGCCATACTACAGCCACCCGTACGACACTACCCAGGCGGACCAGTTGTATGACGCTGGTCGCGCCGTACGTGCCCTCGTGCCAGTCGCCCCCTCGGCTTTCCGCTTGGCCCTGGAGCCATTCCTCGGTGACATCACCACTGGCGCCACCCCGGACCCTGCTGCCGCGTGGCACATCCTCACTCGCCCCCATCGCCTATCCAGCAATATTGAGACCAGCCGTCTACTGCGGGAGTTTAACTCCCTGCACATGGGGGAGATCGAGACGCCCATCGCCTACTTGCAACGGGTGGAGGACATCCTTTGGCGCCTTGGCACCTATGCACCACCCCCGCTGGCTGCGCTCCTCACCATCAAGCGCGGTGCCACCACAGCATATGCAGACGTATTCGTTCACCACCCGCAGGACGTCCTCTCCACCATGGCAGCCCAGTGCACCCTCATGCCTTGGGCGTAAGAGCTCTCCTTCTGGATTGAGGAAGCTCGTCTGGAGTCCCACCTCCAGCGCACGGAGGCCCTCGCCTCCCCTACTGTCGACTCCGTGGCCGTCGCCTCCCTCGCCGCAACTACCTCCTCTAGCTCTTCGTCGTCGAGGAAGAAGATGCGTCGGGGCAAGAAGGACAAGGGTCAGCAACAGCAGCAGCAGCCGTCGACCGGATCCATCAGTGGTGGATCGGTCTGCCACAACTGTGGCCAGCCTCGGCACGGGTGGTATATGTGCCCCCTAGCGACGGACGAGGCGCGCATTATCGCCACCATGCGTCGCCAGCGGGAGCGCCGACTCGCCTCTGCCACCGTAGCTGTCGCCGGCTCCGACGCCTCGACATCATCCAGCAGCTCCACCACTCCGGTTGCCTCGCCAGTCCAGCAGACACCAGCGCCACAGCCGCACCATCTGTAGCCGTCGGCGCCTCCGTTTCCTTTGCCGGCTGAGTCCTCCTCCTACCCGGGCTCTAGCGCCATCACTCCGCACTCCGTCTACACTACCGAGCCGTCCTCCCGTGAGCTTCAGTTGGAGGAGTTCATCGCGCTCCAGCTCGGCCTGCCTCGCCCTCCTCCCCAGGGAAGTGCGAGTTACGTCACCTCCTACTCTCCCACCGAGCCTTGCATGACTAGGGCTGAGCTGCGGTCGTGTCCCGTTTCCTCGTCTGTCTCATCGTCTCCCGTGGTCTCTGTCACCTCTCTCCATGACGACATTGCGTGACTTGAAGACTGGCAGTCTCGTTTTGCGCCTTCTTCCACCGCGTCTGCATCCCTTGCTTGCTGCTATGTGACTGTGAGCGATCTAGCGACCCCTGTCCAGGACCCTGCTGAGACTTGGATCATCGACTCCGGGGCCACGTATCACATGACGGCCTCTTGTGAGGCATTTAGTATGCTTGGTCCTGTAGGCGATGTCTCCGTTGTCCGGACGGGCTCCGGACAGGTATTGCCTGTCCGTGGTGTTGGCGTCGTTTGTTTCTGTGGTCATGCCGGTGACGTCTTTCTGACCGATGTCCTCTTCGTCCCTGGTCTCGAGCTCAGCCTCCTGTCCGTCACTGCCCTTAACCACATGAGCATGGACGTTGTGCACTCGTGTGGTGTTGGCATTGTATCGTTGCGTCCGTCTGGTCTTGTCATACTGCACGCCACCGCCCGTGGCAACCTGTGGCATGTTCCTCGCCTCTCCTCTTCTCCCGTCTCCTCCCCGTCGGCCGTCACAGGCCATGTGTTTGTCACCAATACGCTTTCTCCTCAGCACACCCGCCTCTTACACCGCCGCCTTTGCCACGTCCACTTTGCCGCCGTAGACAGCATGCTCCGCACCTAGCCGGCCAAGAGCCTTGACCCGGAGACTTTCCCTCTCCCGTGTCCCACCGAGTGCATTGACTGTGCTCAGGGGAAGATGCACCGGTCCACATACCCCTTGTCTTCCTCCCGTGCATCTGCACCTTTTGACCTTATCCATTCGGACGTGATGGGTCCTCTCCCCACCGAGTCCGTTGGCGAGCATGGCCGCTATGTCCTCACCCTCACGGACGACTATTCTCGCTACCGCTGGGTCTTCTGCCTTCGGCAGAAGAGCGATGTCGCCCGAGCCATCCAAGACTGGCTTGTCCTCGCGGAGCGTGCATGTGGCCGCTCCCTTCGCCGCTTTCGTTCCGATCACGGTGGCGAGTACATGGGTGAGGCCACGACTTTTCTCGCCTCCCGCGGGATCCACCATGAGACATCTGCGCCTTACACACCCGCCCAGAATGGTGTCTCCGAGCGGTGGAACCGGACCATGGCCGACGCCGTCCGCACCATGCGGGTCGAGTCCCGTCTCTCCGAGGGCTTCTACTTTGAAGCCATGGCCTACATGACCTGGATCTGGAACAGGATTCTCCACGGTCCCCTACCTCGCCAGTCCACGCCGTACCAGCATTGGTGTGGTCAACGCGCTGGCCTCCGCCCCGCTTGCGTCTGGGGTTGCGTGGCCATTGTGTGGCTGCCCGCCCCGTAACAGGGCGGCAAGCTCGCCCCTCGTGGACGTCCCTGCACCTTCCTTGGGGTCTCTCGTCAGTCCAAGGCCTGGCGCTTCTGATACCCTTCCCGGTACTGCATCGTCGAGTCCCGGGATGCCGTCTTCTTCGAGGGCCTGTTTCCTTGCGATCTCATTCGCTTCGGCTCGTCCGTGTCTATCTCGTCGCGTGGGGGAGTGGTGAGTCCGTCCTCCGTCCTACCGCTTCCGGGTGACACATCCACTGGTCTCTCCGGGCCGGCAGCCCCAGTCGCATCCGCTGGTCCCTCTGTGCTGGCAACTGCAGTCGTGTCCGCTGGTCCCTGTGGGCCGGCAGCCCCAGTCGCGTCCGCTGGTCCCTCTAGGGCGGCAGCCCCAGTCGCGTCTGCTGGTCCCTCTGGGCCGACAGCCCTTGTCGCGTCCGCTGGTCCCTCTGGGCCGGCAGCCCCAGTCGCGTTCGCTAGTCCCTCCGGGCTGGCAGCCCCACTCGCGTTCGCTGGTCCCTCCGGGCCGGCAGACCCAATTGCGTCTGCTGGTCCCCCCGGGCCGGCAGCCCCAGTCGTGTCCGCTGGTCCCTCCGGGCCGGCAGCCCCAGTCGCGTCCGCTGGTCCCTCCGGGCCGGCAGCCCCAGTCGCGTTCGCTGGTCCCTCGGGGCCGGCAGCCCCAGTCGCATCCGCTGGTCCCTCCGGACTGGCAGCCCCAGTCGCGTCCGCTGGTCCCTCTGGGCCGGCAGCCCCAGTTGTATCCGCTGGTCCCTCCGGGCCGGCATCCCCAGTCGCGTCTTCTAGTCCCTCCGGGCTGGCAGCCCTAGTCACGTCCGCTGGTCTCTCCGGGCCCGTACCCCCGTCCACCTCCATTGGCCCGGCGGACTCAGTGTCGTCGCCTGCCCTGCCACGCTACACACGTGGCCTAGGCGGCAGCCTCCGACCCAGGCCGTTGGTGAGCGCGTAGACCGTCGCACCGCGCTCCGTGGCGCCTTGATCTCCTGTGGCTCCACGTGTCTCCTCTAGTCCCTCAGCCGTGAGTGGGGACCCTGGCACCAAGGTCCTCGGCTTGACCACTTCAGCCATCATTGCAGACTTGCACCCCGGCTCCGCATTGGGCTACGCCATGCTCCATCACAAGCATCGGCACGCTGTCGTGGCCACACTCACGCGCATCCCACCTTGGGCTCGAGAGGCACACGCTCTCTCAATCCGCTCCACAGCACCCCCAGAGGACCCAACCACCTTGCGCGAGGCACGAACCTCTCCTGAGGCTGCACACTGGGACGCTACCTGCGCCGATGAGCTCGCTGCCATCCGACAGCACCATGTGTATGACCTCTTTGACCTTCCTGCAGGTCGGAAGGCCATCGGTGCCAAGTGGGTTTTTCGGCGCAAGTGGAAGCCTGACGGGGCCTTGGACAAATACAAGGCCTGCCTTACAGCAAAGGGGCTTGGCCAGGTTCCTGGGGTCGACTACGACCAGATCTTTGCCCCTGTTGACCGGTTCTCCACCAGCCGGGCGCTCTTCAGCCTGGTCGCCCAGCATGGGTGGGAGCTGTATCAGATGGATGTGAGCAACGCTTTTCTCCATGGTTCACTGGAGGGTGAGGAGCTTTACATGGTGCAGCCACCAGGCTTCGACGATGGCACCGAGAGAGTGTGGCGACTGCGTAAGGCCCTCTATGGCCTGAAGCAGTCGCCTCGGTGCTGGAACCAAGAGATCAGCAGCACGCTCCTTCGTGGCCGGCTCCAGCGCAGCACCGCGGACCCTGCACTGTTTGTCAGTCCGCAAGGCCAGACCTTCACTTCTGTTCTGGTGTACGTCAACGATCTCCTCATTGCGTAGCTAGACACTACTACCATCCAGCGTATCAAGGACTTGCTGCACGCCGCCTACCAGATGAAGGATCTCGGGTCTGCCCGAGTCTTCCTGGGCATGGAGCTCAAGCATGTTCGCTCCCAGGGCATCCTCTATGTCCATGAGGCTGCCTATGTCCAGACTCTGTCCACTCGGTTCGCCGAGGACCTGCCACTCGTGCCGAGCGCATCCTCACCCATGTCACCGGACGGCCAGGTGAAGCTGAATAGTCCTGACCCATCCATTGTGGGGGAGCCAGTTGACGTGACCACGTACCTTCGAGTCATCGGGTCACTGATGTTCCTGGCGACGACAACGCGCCCAGACATCGCGTTCGCCGTCAACCTCCTAGCTCAGTTTTCTCATGAGCCGCGTCACCTCCACCATGAGGCCGCAATCCGAGTACTGAGTTATGTTGTCTCGACTCCTCGGCAAGGTCTCATGTTCCGCCGTCAGCCGTCTTTTGTCGCAGTGGACTACACCGACAGTGACTGGGCCGGCAGTCCGGACGGTAAGAATCGCACAGGCTGGATCTTTCTGATTGGCAGCACAGTTGTATCCTGGCGTAGTGGCAAGCATGGATGCATTGCACGCAGCACTGCTGAGGCTGAGTACGTGGCTCTTGGCTCAAGCGCGTGTGAGTGTGTGGTTGCGTCGTCTGTTGTCCGAGTTGCGTTAGTTCGTCGCATCCATCACGTTGCTTTGTGACAATGAGAGTGCCATGGCCATCGCCGACAATGACGGAGAGCATCACATACGCACAAAGCACATCTACGTTGAGTATCACTATGTGCGTTCATTGTTGCGTGACGGCAGCATCAACATTGTGTGGGTTGAGACAGCACGGCAGTTGGCTGACTTCTTGACCAAGGCAATGAAGCATGACTCGTTCAAGAAGGCTATCAGTTCGGTCAGCGTGCGTCCGTGAGTGACTCTCTTTGTCTCTGCCTGCATCTCTGCTTGCCGTGGGGGAGTCTAGATGTTGACTGTGTCTCTGCCCGCCCATGTGCACTATGCCTGTAAGTCATGGGGGAGTGTTGGTTTTTGCGCATCTCTCATCGTGCTCTGTTGTGTCCTCCCGGCTTGTGAACAACAGCAGGCAGATGACTGACGGCGAGACTCGACGCTGATGGAGTGTCGACCGGTTGAGCCGACGCACGCTGAGGTCTACTCGTAGTTCGCTGGAGCCTCCTCTCTCTGACGACGTGCTCAGCTCCATCGGTAGGCCTCCTCGGCGGTCATCCTACCGACGGTCATTGCCACCACAGTTGCTGTCTACATGCGTCCAGTGGGTCCCATCGCGTCTGCATCGTCATGCTCTCCCTGGGTCCTTGTTGCATGGTGCATGGTCCTGTTCGGCATCATGAACCATCGTAGACACTGCCCAGGTTCGGGCAGCCATAACTCTTTGCTACTGTTTTTCTAGCTGATTCTGACCGCACGACTGCGTTCGCAGGGTCAGTATTATGGTATGTTCCAGTTTTCAGGCAAAACGGACGACGCCCGGGTTTTGGGCTGTCGGGCGTCTGGCAGGGCTCACCGAGAAAACCCTGCCTGCCAAAAAAAAGATCCAGAGCTATTTTCTGCTTGGCTGGTTAGCTGAGTAACAAGTTCTACACTAGTGGGGGGGAGCTAGAACTTGGAGGGGTCTCCCATTGTTGCTCATTCTTCACTTCTAATTAGTTTTTTTCCAGTTTTCAGCTACTTTCTGACGCTGACATTGGCGCGCGCGTTTTTGAGTAACAAATCCAGAGCTTCCAGACTTAGTCTCTAGAGCACCAGACTGAGGGGGCAGTAGACTTAAGCAACGAGCGTGGAAGCCCGCACACTGCATCAGCAACGTTACTGCCCCAACCTGCTGCATAGCGTTTCCTTTTTGCTCCACATACACTCGTGGTCAGTGTGGATTCTGTGGATTCTGATTCTTGTGCTCTGCATGCTGTGCTAGTTGTTTTGATTCTTGTCTGGGTTGCTGATCTTGTGGGGCAACACTCTTAGTCGCTCTGAGGTGTGAGAAACCACGGCGGCTTTATGCCGACCGGTTGGGTTCAACCCTAGGGTGGCGGCTGGGCCCCACTTCGAACTGTTTGAGTGGGTGGCCAAGAGCTCGCTAGGCACCAACTCTCACTACACTTGCTCTCGTTACTCAACTAGGTATGTTTTCTACTATCTTCTCGTCCCACCCGTCGCCATGGCTACTGTGTGTGACAAGCTTGCATGGGAGCAAGTTCATGTCGGCCTTTTGCCGCTACCTACTAGTATCAGAGCATGAGGGAGAGAACCATCCATTCCATCAATCCATGGTGGCTTGTGGTGCGGCACATTCACGGTTGCACGATCGCGGCCGTGACACTCTTATCCGCCCATGCCGCAACTTCGCCGCCCGGTTGTTCAGCAGTTTCTCGTCCTAGTTGATCCAGTCTCTTGGCACTGTGACACCCCAGCTTCGTAGTTTGGCACTTTTCCTGCCACGGCACTCTCACCCCGGTGCACCGTACCCTAAACATCCCCGCAACTCAGCAGGTCCGCATTCCTGATGCTTCACATCACTGCGGCGCCTGCTCCCTCTCGTCCGCACCTCAGCAGCTCCACAACACTACAGGCCTGCAGTCCAACAGCTCTGTAGCACTGTGACGCCGGGGCTCTCTCGCCACGGCCGACCGCCTCTCAGCGGCCCCATAGTCCCACAGGTCCAGAGCTCCACGTGCCTCTGCACTCTCGCCTCGGCCCGCTATGTCTCAAGCAGCTCTGTAGTTCCGTAGGTTCGCTGCTCCTCTGCTCTGCAGCACTGTGGCGCCGAGTCCTTTAGGACCTGGTGGTTCGCATTCCAGCAGCACTACTGTGCTATTTGCCCACCGGCTTGCGTCTTAGTAGTGCCAAGACACCAAGGCCTTCTCGCCACTAAGCATAGCCTCTCAGTACGCCTTGCTTCAGTCTCTCTTAACTAGCAGCCGTAGCTGCTTTTGCGGCTTCATGTGTCATCCTGGCTGCACCACCCAATAGGAGACCCACCACTATCGCGCACGTCGCGATGAACTGATTGATCGTCACGAGGAGGAGGCGGATATTGAGGCGTGGTTGCGCTTCCGCTGTCGTTGTGACAGCCCTGGGTACCACCCCGAGGAGGACTACGATCATACAGACGAAGATGCGCACGAAGACGCTGCTGTGTAGGCAGCATACTGTCGGTCCGCCTCGGACGACTCTCCGACCGTGCAAAACGTGCCAAAAGTGGGGCCGCCATGTGAGCAACGTCATCCCTCATCTCCGGTAAGATCCCTCGTTGCCCGTAGAACACGTCGGCAAAGTCAACGTGCCGCTCAAGGTACGACAGCTCTTGCTACACCAGCAGCCCCAGTAGAGGAAGCCGAGGCAACCTCGCGTTGCACTACGTCTCCTGGTGCATCTCAGGCTGCTACTCCACCATGTGGACTTGACATTCTCATTGCTCTGGAAGCAGAGCTTGTCTCATGTGCTGCCATTTCTTCCACGTTTTCTATTGCAACTCGTGCTGCAATAGAAAACGTGGCAATAGTGCACCTGCCACGTAGAAAACGTGCGTTGGCAGGTGCGTGCACCTGCCAACATTGCTACTGGCAGGGCTGTTGAAACCTACACTGTTACAGCCACTGACCAGGGTCTTCTTGCAGCAGCTGCAATCAACATAGCCATGCAAGTCGCAATAGCAGCCAACGCAGTTGCAGTAGCAGCAGCTTCAGCCGCTACTGCTTTCTCTAGCGCCGTCGACTCCATCCAGACCTCTACCTCTCAGGTGTCCTATGCAGCTGTATCCTCATCATTTGGTCACCTGACCCACATCGCGGTCACAGCTACAACTGCCGTCTCCACCCTCATTGTCACCACTCCCATGCACAACTGCTGCATCGTCGCCTGTGCTACGTCCATACAACAGCCAATCGTCAGCCTTCTTCGTGTTCATCCTGCCGATGGCCTTGATACTACCACGTTTTCGGCTCCTTAACCCCCTGACTGTCTTGACTGTGCTCATGGTAAAATGCATCGGTCCCCATTCTCTATTTCAGAGTCTCGCACTTCTCACCCTCTTGACTTGTTGCTACTGATATCATGGGCCCACTTCCTCATGATCTCTTGTGGGTGTCAGGCGTTACATTCTTTGTCCCACAGATGACTTTTCCCGCATGCGTTGGGTCTTTGCCCTCAAACAAAAGAGTGACGTTTCCTCCACCCTTGAGTTCTGGCTTCTCCAGACTGAAGTCGCTTGTGGTCGTCGCCTTCGTGTCTTTCACTGTGACTGTGGGGGTGAATTCATTGGTCCCACCTCTCGTTTCCTCTCCTTTTGCAGTGTGAGTGTCAAGACCACCGCTCCCTACACACCTCAACAAAGAGGTGTGTCTGAGCGCTGGAACCGGACACTTGCCGATGGTGTTCGTATTGTCCTCAGTGCCTCTGACCTTCCTCCCTTGTTTTCCTTCAATGCCATGTCCTACTTGACGTGGGTCTGGAATTGTGTTCCGCACGGTCCCCTCCCACGTCATGTCACACCGTTTGAACGCTGGTTCGGTCGTCGTTCAGACCTCCGCCTGGCTCATGTGTGGGGCTGCATCGCTGCCGTGTGGCTCCCCGGGGACCACTGTGATTCCGCGTGCTTACTTGTGTACCTTTCTCGGGATCTGAGCCATGTCCAAGGCCTGACGCTTCTGGGACCCCGATCGCGCGTGTGTTGTTGAGTCTCGTGACTCCCTCTTCTTCGAGGACGTCTTTTCTCGTGACCTGTCTCGTGTCGCTACACCCTCTTCCTTGTCCTCGCTCCGTCGGCTTGGGGGGGATGGGTCTATTCCAGCCTCCAGTCTCGCTGACAAACCCCTTGTTGCCTCGGCTCCTTTCTCTTCCGGCCCTCCTCTTCATGCATCTGATGTGTCCACCTCTGACACCTTGCTCAGCACTGTGTCTACATCCTCATCCAACCCTTCCACATATTCTTCCCCTTCTTCATCCTCTGAGTCTGTGTCAATGCCTCTCAGCGATCCCCAACTGTCTACTGATGTCGTTGCATACTCACCTCCCCGCACTGTCGCTGAGTCGCCTTCACAACCTGTTCTCCCACCACCTGTGATCTCTGGTGAGACTGTCATTCCACCAGTCACAAATATGCCTCCACTCGTATCTGAGCATTACACTCCTGGAGGACGGCTCCATTCACTTCCACTGTGCTCTATCACACAGTCTGCTCAGTCCTCTCAGCGTCGAACCCGCTCTAGTGCACCCCCCACTGCAACTGGCTCCACCGCCAGACCGACTGGCCTTGATGCATTGGGTCTTGCTGTGAGCGTGGTCCACCCCAACTCAGCAATGGGCTATGCACTGGTTGGTCATGAGTTTCACAGTGCTCTGGATGCCTTCGTCACCGGCTATGTCACGGCGTGCTTTGCATCCAGCGATCTTCCCTCACTTCCTACAGAGCCTAGCACTGTGCACTAGGCAAGGGAAGTAGCTAATGCTGATCTCTGTGAAAAGGCCATGCAAGAGGCGCACGTGGCCTTCGCAGTTAACTTCCTTGCTCAGTTCTCCCACCAACCTCATCAGAAGCACCTCGAGGTTGCACTGTGTGTCATTCGCTACGCACTGTCTACTACGCGTGTAGGACTGTGCTACAGGTCACAACCCTCTGTGGTGGTTGATGGATACACTGACAGTGATGGGGCTCACTATGCAGATGCACATAGCCGCACTGACTATATATTTCTTGTGGGTGGAACCGCTATCTCATGGAAAAGCGGTAAGCAGGGTTGTGTTGCGTGTAGCTGTAGTGAGGGTGAGTATGTTGCCCTTGGCGCAGGTATGTGTGAGAGTGTCTGGCTTTCTCGCTTGCTTCAGCAGCTTCGCGTACCCATCCGCTGCATCACATTGCACTGCGACAATCAAACCACCAAGGCGATTGCTGAGCATAATGGCATGCATCATTAACACACAAAGCACATCAACATTGAGCATCACTTTGTAAGTGAGCGCATTGCCACAGGAGAGGTCCAGGCCATCTGGGTCGACACGCGTCAGCAACGTGTAGACTTTCTTACCAAAGCTCTGAACAGTGGGATGTTCAAGGCAGGTGTGCATGCAGTTGGCTTATTACGTGCACGCGATGCTCCTGGCTGAATTGACATGCTTTGTCTGTCCTTTGTCTGTGATCCTTCGTGTGGTGTATGGGTTGTTCGTCTCTTGGTCATGGGGGAGTGTTGGTTTGTCTCTCAAACACGCAAGTGACTTCTTGACTCCATCCACTCACGCACATACCATTCATACAGTTGACTGAGCAGAACAGGAGTTATGGAGCCGTGTATCACTGGCGTCTCTGCCCGGTGCAAGATCGGCGGGCTCGACCATGCTCAGCTCTGTTGGAGCAGATAGCCGCTCCAAACATTTGGTGATGAGCCATATGATAGCTGGAACGTGAGAGATGACTTGAGAGATGCATGCTCCACATACACTCGTGGTTGGTGTGGATTCTGATTCTTGTGCTCTGCATGCTGTGCTAGTTGTTTAGTTTCTTGCCCGGGCTGTTGATCCTGCTGGGCCACACGCGTAGTCGCTCTGAGGTGTGAGAAAGCACGGCGGCTTTATACCGACTGGTTCTGTTCGACCTCGGGGTGGCGGATGGTCCCCACTTCAAACTGTTCGAGTGGGTGGCCTGGTCAACCGCGGCTAAGACCTCGCTAGGCACCGACTCTCACTACACTCGCTCTTGCTACTCATCTAAGTGTTTTTTTTACTAACTTCTCGTCCCACCCGTCGCCATGGCTACTGTGTGTGACAAGCTTGCATGGGAGCAAGTGCATGTCGGCCTTTTGCCGCTACCTACACCCGGGAGGTGGTCACCGAGAAAACCCTGGAGAGCGCAAGAGGGTGTTGTGGCCAGTGCTGACGTTGTCAAAGGAGTCGTCCAGTGTCTCGGCACACCGACGAGTTGTGACGGCAAGTCTAGAGGTCACCATGACTTAAACACCAACATGTAGTTGATGAAGTAGTGTGAGGTAATGTGTGTGTGTGTGTGTGTGTGTGAGAGAGAGAGAGAGAGAGAGAGAGAGAGAGATAGAGAGAGAGAGAGAGAGAGAGAGAGAGAGGGNCAAGCTTGCACGGGAGCGAGTGCATGTCGGCCTTTTGCCGCTACCTACACCCGGGAGGTGGTCACCGAGAAAACCCTGGAGAGCGCAAGAGGGTGCTACGGCCAGTGCTGACGCTGTCAAAGGAGTCGTCCAGTGTCCTGCCACACCGGCGAGCTGTGACGGCAAGTCTAGAGGTCACCATGACTTAAACACCAACATGTAGTTGATGAAGTAGTGTGAGGTAATGTGTGTGTGTGTGTGTGTGTGTGAGAGAGAGAGAGAGAGAGAGAGAGAGAGAGAGAGAGGCGGAAGGTGTGACGCCATAGGTGAGAAAAAAAGTGTTGAGTCACAGTTGGATGGAGCGAGGACGTCGGTGAGCGAGCCCCACCTTGCGGGGACCATGCACAAGGTGTGGTTGCTGCCACCCCTGGGGTCGAGTGAGACCTTATCGAAACAAATCCGAGAGCGACTGCTACCAGAAAAATCCGATAGCATGACCCCCGCAGGATCAACACGTGGCAACTAGCCTAAGAATTCACAAGGCCAACCAAGCGCATTCAGCTTGAACAAGCCAGGACTCAATGACTTAGCAGACATCACTCTTCTAACGAAGAGCGCAGACCCTACAAAACCAAGAAAAGTTACTTTTAAGACACAAAACGTAACGTCCAACATCCCCAACAAGGTCATGGGGAAGGGGCTCCATGATATTGGCTTGAACACGATCAAGAGAGTGAGCAGACTGAGTTTTGGATAAAGAGAACGGACAGTTGTGCATCTGTACCTGGGCAAATTTGAGACAGCCAGAGGGATATGGGGAAGGGAAGGTGGAGGATGACAGCCCCAATGGTGGATGAAGGCGGAGCACGTTAGTGATGGAATTAGTGTGCACATGACCAAGAAGACGATGGAGAAGGTGGAAATGATCCGGAGAAAGAATGGGTGCAACATGGAGAAGGTAAGATTCATTTGAGGGAGCTGAAGGAGCGTGCAGGGGCATTCCATATAGTTGAAGCCACACAAGACGACACGACTGGAAGGGCAGAGAAGGACAGTGTCGTTACCACGACTAGTAGAGAATTCCATGCCCTAATCATCGAGAGACATCACAGGTAACAAGTTGAGCCACAAAAAATGTACGTATACAAGGTCAGGTAGAAACAGAACACCGCTAGGACCCACAAAGAAAACAACACCAATGTCCAGAAGAGGAAGTACGTGTCCCGACCCAGCAGGAATGAAACTAACAGCGCCAGCTGGGTTCAATGAAATGAAGGAGGACCAGACCGACGTCATGTGGTGGGTGGCTCCCCAATCGAGGACCCAGAAGCCACTCGGCGCACGTACAAAGGGAAGAACGCCACAAGTAGCAACAGTGCCAATTGATGGGACAGATAGCAAGACATCGGAGAAGGACCAGGGATTGCCATTACTCTCTTTGCGGAACAGACAAGGGAGACGACACCAGAACATAACGGAGGGGTTACCACAAAGGGTGGAGTCAGACTGACATGGAAGACCTCTCACCTCGATGATTGCGTATGCGAAGAAGCTAGAGAACAGAAAGGTCCAACTGGCGCTCGCTTTTTTTTGAGGTAGTCGGCGCCGTGGTTGAAGGGCCACAGGAAGGAAGAGGTCATCACAAAAGAGCATCGTAGGTGGAAGAAGGTGGTGTGGTGTAGACCGGAGCCCCATGTGGGGGTGGCCAGCCCCAGGGGTACACGTCCGATGAGGAGATCTATATGGCCTCAAGCCATCGCCTCGTTGCTAGAACCTGGAGATCACATCCACTCTTTAGAGTGGTTGTTGTTTCTTGGTACACCCTCTCCCACTCTCTCTCTCTCTCTCTCTCTCTCTCTCTCTCT
>SZWC01008372.1:60109-71224 GCA_023375785.1 Penium margaritaceum | reverse complement strand
CATTCACTCTTTGGGCCCATTGTCGACGTAATGGGCCCGAGAGAAAAACTGTTTCAGGGTGATTCGACAGGCAATATGTTTGCGATCCCCTTTCGCGTGGGAGACTTCTTTTTGCGGAAAATCTCTGAAGGCCATTCAATCAATTACAAAACGTTTACGTTGGTGCTTTAAGCTACGTAAGAAATGTGAGTAGATCCTGTCTTCCTTTAAGTCACGTCCAGAAACACCCATGAAAATGGGGATCAACTTGAACAATCATTATATCTTATGAAAGATGGATACTGACGGACACATTTTTCATTACAAGTGTTGAGCCTCTTTCCGTCCATGGATTCCCTCACTTTCCTTACATTAAATCTCATAGGATGAATTGACCTTGGGGCCCGGGTTCTTGACTTGTCATAAACGCAAGGACCCGCAGAGCTCGATCCATCAGCACCAAAGCCCATGTTCGGGCAGTAATGAATAAGAGGGCCCGTCAGCTACCGGCATGATTCGAGATAGCCGAAGTGTTACCGGGCTCGCTATCTCGGACGACTGTTTGAAGGCATAAAGAACCAAAAACACATTTGACAATTTCTTGAGATCCTAAACTGTGTGCTATGGAAGGGCAACACGATGGGAACCTATTCTGTTGACTCATTTTGTATTTTCAACGATGTTACATAAACAAGTTCAATTTGGTTTGCCAGATTGTTCAATACCCACCGACTTTCATCCGTGAACGTTGGCCACTGATGTTGCCGAATCGAGCCTGAGAATGCCAGTACATAGCCGACGGGCCTTGAGGTTGTCGACATTGGGCGGTCGGGCCCTCTGGTTCGTCAGATCGGCCGACGCGATCAAAGGGTTGGTCTAATATCGAAACGCGTCCAACTATCCAAGTGCGCAAGCAACCAGGGCTCCAAGGTCAAAGTGCCCAATCTCATATTGAATGAAATTTCTCTTCTTTCAATGCTTAAAGTAACCAATAGCTTTTATGGGATATTTGAAACCCATGCTTTCACAGCCCGAATGCCTCCCATAAAAGGGGTTTTTGTTTTGGCTTGAACCAAATACTCAAGCTTTCACACTTCTCATTCCATGTTTTGCATGCTAACAAAGACAAGGATTCTTCAAATAAATGAGTTATCTAACCTCAAAGGAAAGCACAAATTTTGTGTGAATAACATGAGATAAGAGCATTTCTTACTCCAAACCTTCTGATTTCCAAATGTGAATTATACAAAAGAAAATAATGTCTTCATCAATAAAATTCATTCACTATCTTTAATGGTATATATATATATTTGATTGGTTCAAGCTCTTCCACAATGATTTTGTTCTTCTTGAATTTTGTAATCGTGCATGCTCAAGTCCTCCACATTGCACTTCCTTCACATTTAGATGTTGTAAACAGGCAACGATGAAAACTTTGTTGCTTCAACCTAATCTTGTTCTCACATCAAAGCACCACTAAAAAAATCATCGCACAATCTGAGGTCTTGTTCGTGGGGAATAGATAATGTTTATTCTAACCATCTATCATCAATATCAGATATGCCACTTATCCCACCATCACTCATGCATATCAACCACGTAAGAATCATTCATGGGCTGATCCATGTAACAAACACAACCGTTCCACATCACCATGTTGGTGATGAAGGTGAAGGAGATCATTCATTGAAGGTAACATTGAAGGAGCACTTTCATTGAATCACCCATTCTATAAGATAGGGCTCCCCAATGAACCCACCCACTCCACATCACCATGTTGGTCCACTAAGAAAGATAATGGCAATGTTTATGAATGATACAGTTTCGTCTCACACATGTGCATCCATTGCCTAGTAAACATACTACAAAGAATGTAAAAGGATGCCAAAATCCACTCCCCTCTAGTTACATAACAATATTATCTTGTCTACATTTTTTCTCCAACCACTAGATGCACCCTGCATAAAAAAGTTGTTCATCTCGCTAAAACAAATCAAGGTTAGTTAAGGTGCTTATGTAAACACATCCATGCATATCTTGGCCGTGCAAACATGCAAGTGCATTAGTGAATGGGAAGGCCATAACCTCAAACCCCATCAAGAGATTAAATCTAGAGAAGCCAGACCAAACGTGCTCTTCCATCTGTGTTATTTTCATGAAAGAGGGGGATTGTGCAAACTATGGCGCAAAGATAACAATACTATGGGAAGAGACAACAATGGTAGTAGTTATGAAAACACCAAATCCACATCTTCATTATCCAACAAACAACCATAGAATGACTATAAGAACACCCAATCATCTGGCCATCATAATGTCATGTACAATCAAGGACAACACCAAAACATTACAGAGCGAGATGTTGCATAAGAGACAAAGGTACGTGCACTAGTTTGACTGCGTACACGTTCACACTATTTACAAGGTGTACAAGAGGCACACCAACATTTGTGCAATTACCCAAGGCCAACTTTGTACATTAAAAATGTTGGATGGTTAAATGTATTCTACCACCTAACTCCATGATGAGTCCTAAAAAACTCTCGAAAGGAACAAAGTGTTAAAGAAATGGTAGGAGAGGTGTGAGATCCAAAACTACTACACCATTGATGCTCATAAAAAAGTGAATGAAAAATGGAAATAATGGAAAGAGAGGCTTTTTTGCCAATAAAATTTGTTTCATTTACCGACTTTCAATGGCCAAGTTTGGCTAAAATGCATGTTGTGGTTCATTTCATCTACTTCGAAGGGAAAGGAAAATGACCTCTTTAATTGGAGGAGGGAAAGCTTCAAATAACTACCTTCACAACAACTTTGATACCCTCGGAGGCCCTTGGAGGCAAAGAGCCTTTTGGTTGTCGCTAAAGGAGAGTTGGTTTACCTTATTCTTCAACTTCCTACAACCTACTGGTGACCCTTCAGTTGTTAGTGCATCTTCAACCTCCACTGGTCCTTCACCTATTAGTGACCATTCACACACCGGTGACCCTTCATCTTCAAGGTTGCTCTTCATTTGGCCTGGGTAGTTATGTAACCACCGACGTGGTTATGGAACTACCTAAAAACACCAAGGCAAGAACCTCCAACGAGGTCCACCTAAGACTACTTGAAGGGGCTCATATTAGTCAAGAAAGTTTGCTTTAAAAGATCATCATATGCGATGGCAATCCTTTCACCATCATCAAATTCCTTGTAATACAATTACAGTCTTGCTCTATAAGCCTCTGACTCTGATACAATAGGTGTGTGCCTTCGGAAGCACCTCCTTCAAACACCTATGCCTTCTTCAACACAAGCTAGTGGCTTTACTAGCAGTCTGCTCAACAATTGGTATTCAAAACCTAGTCTCAAGGCATCTAGGGTAGGCACAGTGTGGGTCCACTTGTCAATATATGTGGCAACATCTATGGAGATGGTTCATGGAACTCCTCATGTTTTTCTCCAAGTGATGAATAAATTTTGATACATGTTTTAGATTCCACTATCCACAACGTTTCCTTCCAGATGTTGGTTCAAATTCACCCATCCAATTTCCGTAAATCTTAAGATGGTATGAGAGAACAAGAACGTCCCTTTGAAGACAAGAAAGGGCTCCATGACACGGATAATACCATGGAAGGCAAGGTGGAAGACATCTATAATGTGGACATGGTTCTAGACTTCTAACGCATTGAACAAGAAGATTTTAGCATAAGTTACACTCTAAGGATGTACAGCAGATTGTGAACATCTGTACACTCTAATCCTTGTTTTCCTCATGAGTTATGAATCTTTGCCTCAATTTTAAGGCTGAATCATCCATACAATAAGAAGAAAGCACATCATCCTCTCTATCTTATACAATGTCCGATGATGACGCTAGAAAAGTCAAAGATGTTTTCAAATGGATAAAAAATGCATGAACAATGACACCAACGATTCCAACTTACAAAGTTGGAGAAGAGAAAGATCGTCTCAAAGGGATAGTACACATTGGTACAATGGCTTAAAAAATGCTAGTTGATGAAGTTGGAGAGGTAATACATCTTTTCATGAGGGAAATAGACATTGGTACGGCAACTTGTACAATGCCAAGTGAAAATTCTGGAAGAGAAGCAAATCCTTTCATAGAGTTAGGAGACATAAGTACAAGAACTTATACAACGCAAGCTAACAAAGCTATAGCATTGCAACATCCTCACATCGGGGTTGCTAAACTTGCAACAATAGTTTACATGTTAGTAGCTTACAAAGCTAGAATTGTAACATCTTTTCTTTTAGCAGGATTTATCTCTACTACAACAACAACGTTGGAGCGGTAGTAGTTTTCCTTGCAAAAACCACAATAAATCCTACAAAAATCTATACAATGCATGATGAAAATTTTGGAAAAGCAGCAAATGTAACCATGACCTTTGAAAAAATGGTCTTATGTGTACTTACTACTAGCTCCACCACAGTGCCCTTAACGACAAACATAGCATGCGCCTCATTCCTCCTCCACCACTTGTTAAAATATAATATCCCACATGTAATTAGCACCTTCATTTGACAAAACAATAATTCATAGATTTGGAATCTCTTTATGCACCAAACAAGAGATACCCATTGCTCACAAGAGAACTACTATAGCCCTTGCTCTACTTAGCTCTGTTGTATTCTACTCAGTTTCAATGGCCTAGTTTGGCCAAAATGCATCCTATGATGCAATTTATCTGCCTTAGAGGGATGGAAAACTCACCTCCGTAAATGAAGAGATTCAAGGTTCAAATCTCTGCCTTGAAAACATCTAAAGTGCACTTGGAGGCACTTAGAAGTTATGACCCTTGAGTTTCTAGCTGAAGGGTAGTTGGCAATCCTCCTACTTCAACCTCCTACAATCTCTTGGTGCCCCTTTAACTACAAGTGCATCTACAACCTCCAGTTTCTTTCAGTTGCCAGTGACCTTTCATCTTCCAGGTGACTCTTAAGGTGGGCGAGGTGGTTATGTAACCACCTAGGGGGTTATGCAACTACTTACAACCTCCAAGGCAAGAGCTTATAAGGAGGCCCTTGAAGGACTACTTAGAGGGCTCTTTCTATTCATTCAAATATGCCTTGAAATTCATTTAGTCACCATCATATTCCTTCTGATACCTCTGAAGCATGCTTTCAAAAGCCTTAACCTCTGACACTATAATCCTGTGCCTAAGGATGCACCTCCCACAAAGACTTGTGGCTTCTTCAATTCAAGCTAGTGCCCCTACAACCAGTCTACTGTAGGTCTCGTTTTCTAGACTAGGTGTAATGCCACCGAGGGCGGGCGCCCTCCGGATCCTCAAGTGTACACTTGTGGCTACATCCCTACAATTGGCTCAAGGAACTCTTCATGCACTTCTCCATGTGATCCACAATTTCCTACATATACTTCAGATTCCACCGACCACGCCTTGCCCTTCTTGATTTTAGTCAAGATTCTATTGTCCACCTTCCACAAATATTCACATGGTATCAGAGCATAGCAATGACTTTTGAAGACAAGAAAGCCTCCACCACATGTGCAACATCATGGAAGGCAACATCTATGAGGTGGACATGGTTGTAGTCTTCCAACGTGTTCAATGAGAGCCTTTGACCATTTGCCTATCCTCCACCTTTTTGTAGCAAAATTTGGAGGTCTCTACACTCCAATCTCTTTTTGCCCAGCAGCTTCAAAATCTTCGCCTCAAGGTTGAGGGTCACATTGAAAGCCTGCTCAAATAGGCCAGACAAAAGGCACAAGGAGTAGATTTATCTACTCTATCTTACACACTATTAGCTAATGAAGCTGGAGCGGCATATATTTTGTCCACAATGGCAGCGCACATGGTTGTAACATTATACACAAAGCCATCTCATGAAGCAAGAGTAATAGTAGATCTTTCCACAATGGAAGATGACAATACTGCTTCACTCTAAACATTTGCTTTCCATGAAGCGAGAGCGGCAGTACATTTATCCACAACCGTAGTGGAAAGGGGTGTAATACTCTTTACATTATCACCTGACAAAATAGGATCACCGACAGATTTTTGTACAAAAATAGCGGACATGGCAGCCGAAGTGTTAGTAACGTCAGCGGACATGGCTACAACACTTTACAAATTACAAGTTGACAAAACTAGAACCGTAGAAGATGTGTCTGTAATGGCACCAAACACGGCTGCATCACTCTACACATTGCGAGCTGATGAAGCTCAAGCAGCAAAGAAATCGGTCCACAACAGCAGCGGACTTGGCTCTAACACTCTTTACATTTCCATTTGACAAAACTGAATCAACAAATGATTTTTTTGTAACCAAAGTAGACAAAGTTATCACAGTCTACTCATTACCAGCTAACAAAGGTAGAGCGACAATAGATACATCTGCAACGGTAGCAGACATGACAGGAACACTCTACACATTTCTAGCCGACTTAGCTATAGTGGCAGTACATTTGTTTTCCATAGTAGTAGACACGGTTGTAAAATTCTACACATAGCGAGCTGACATTGTTGGAGCGAGATTAAATGTGTTTGCAATGGTAGTGGATAGCTGCAAAACTCTACACATTGCCAGCAAACAAAGCTAGAGTGGCTACAGACTGATTTGCAACTATAGTGGACACGACTGTAAAATTGTACACATAGCCAGGTGACAAAGTTGGAGTGGTAGTAAATGTGTTCGTAATGGCGGCGGACACAACCACAACACTCTACACATTACCAGAAAACAAAGGTGGAGTGGCAACGCATTGGTTTGCAATGGACGTGGTCACGAATGTTAAATTCTGCACACAGCCAGGTCAGACACAACTCACTTGTTTGTTGATTACGATGGCAAGAAAAGCTTCCGAGTGGTAGCACTCCCCCTGACCGACAAAGTCGTGCCATTTATTTGATGTCCTGGTGAAGGCATTCAACAATTCTCCTCCGCTCGTAAAGGTTGCCTACATTGCCTACCATTTCCTATGGAGCAAGAAAACATTTTCAGAGAGCACTAGTTAAAACACATGACCATCATCAAGGTTGAAGATCCGGATAACGTCAAAGGAGCCAACATCCATCTTTACAAAATTCACAAGCTCAACCAACAGACCCTACACCACCACCATCTCTTTGAGTTGTTTGTTTCATGAGCAGCCGATTTGATAGGATCTCCACTATCATATCCCTTTCTAATCTTGCATTTCCTAAGTTGCCTTGGCCGCCCAAGCCGAGCCCACTTCCGCACGGAGTACCCTAGAGGCACAAAACTAGCGGTGTCATCATCTTTTTGATCTCCAACCATAGTCACAAAGCTTGTCATTGTATTGTCTTCGTACAACAAAGCCAAGGAACAAAGCTCTCCTTGTCTCATGCCCAGAGAGAAAGTAAGAGTATCCACGGTTGGGAACTCGCAAGAAGGTTTCAATTCCACCCATCGGCATCATTGGAGTTGATGAATTCACTTGTCGCACCTCCGCAAGCACCATTGATACCACCTCTTGCATCGTTGCCTCTTTTGGAAGCACAAGAAGTGAACAAGAAAGTGAGAAAATATTTTCCTCACTCAAAGCCTTCACAAACCTAGATCTATTGTCCTCGCTTAGAGCTTCCACAATAGCAGACCTCTGGGAGTTGGCATCGTCAAATTTCATGTCGCATTGAGAATTGAAAATCATCATTCCATGGTGCATGTGGAGGTGTTCCTCGTGTCATAGTAGCTGATGGAGGATTTCGGATGATCTCAACATTGAGGAAAATGTTTTCCTTTTCTCCGGCATCATTCGACCAGACATTGGAGTAAATGGAGCGCTCCATCTCACAAGGCCTGAATGATTTAACGGCTCTGGACCCTCAAGGCCACACGCCTCAAGGTTCGCTCTCTAATACCATCATTAGTGGATTTTATACTGGAGTTTGGAGCCTTCAATTGATCCTCTAGGTGCTTGTTAGGTGGAAGTGGTAGCTCCCACATCCTGTGCATTGGAGGTTTTCGGCAATTTGCACCTCCATCTTGCAAAAAATAGCCAGGAAAACTACCTCAAATAGGTTTTCAACTCCTAGAGGACTTTCTAGCTTCTTGTCCAGCAATAGGGGCCTTTCTATAAACCTCCCCAACAACAAAAACGTTATTGGAGAATCTCTAAGGTATGCAGTTTTCGTCTTTTGTGGTTGTCGCGGTAATATGCGCAAACCTCTGGAGCCCGATCGCCCATCATCCAGCAGTTATGAGCAACCGCTGGCAAGCAATGGGCACGGATGATGGCCTGGCTCAACCTCATGCTCCCGATCGACGGGTTGGCCTGTTGCTCGAGCGTCACTCGGTCGCTTGAGCGAGGACGCCTCGCTCCCCCTCCCTCATAGTTTTTCCGGTAGTTGTGAGCCTCGTAGTTTCAAGTGAATACTACGAGGAATGAAGCATTTGTGGATATGAAGAGGGGGGAGGAGGATGCGGTGAGGGAGCCGGTTTGTGCTTGCAGTTTTCGCGGTTGCGCACTGACCGATGGGACAAACATCCAGCTCGACTTTAAAGAAAAATAATGTTAAATCTTTAAACGATGCCATCCCTTTAATTAAAAAAACCACCATCCGCTCTTCATCCAAGTTCAGACACAAACAATGTCACTTCTGAAAGAACCATTCTAAAAGTATACTCAACTCCGGAAAGCTAGTACATCATGCGCCTTCAATTCAAAGACCCTCTTACAACTTCTACATGGACCTTTTACAACACCAACCGTGATCAACTGAAAGAGGGTGTTGTGATTTACCTAGTTTCAATGGCCGAGTTTGGCCAAAACACATTGTGTGGTGCATTTCATCTACTTTGGAGGGATGGAAATTTCACCTCCTTAAGTTGAGAGAGGCGAGGTTCAATTCTTTGCCTTGAAAACATCTAAGGTGCACTTGGAGACCCTTAGAGGCTATGACCCTTTAGTTTCTAGCTAAAGGGTTGTTTGCAAACCTCATACTACAACCTCCCAAAACCTCTTGGTGCCCCTTCAACTACCACTACATCTTCAACATCCTATGATTTTCAGCTGCTAGTGACCTTTCATCTTCCAGGTGACTCTTTTGGTGGTCGGGGTGGTTATGTAACCACCTAGGTGGTTATGCAACTACCTACGACCTCGAAGGTATGAGCTTCTAAGGAGGCCCTCCAAGGACTACTTAAAGGACTTATTCCATTCAGTCTTTGATGCCTTGACATTGCTTCACTCACCATCAGATTCCTTCTGATGCCTACAGAGTCTTTCTGTGCAAGCCGCAGCCTCTCACATTGTAAGCCTGTGTCAAAGGACGCACCTCCTTCAAAGGCTTGTGCCTTCTTTAGTGCAGATGAGTGCCCCTACAAGTAGTCTACTCCAGGTCTAGTTTTCTAGACGGAGTCTAATGGAATACAAGGTGGGCGTCCTGAGGGTCCACAAGTATACATTTCTGGAAACATCCGTGCAACTGGTTGAGGGAACTCTTCATGTACTTCTCCATGTGATACACAAAATCGACATATGTTTGAGAGTCAATCGACCATGCATTGCCCTTCAAGATTTTAGTCCAGTTTCACTCATCCACCTCTTGCAAATCATCAGAAGCTCCTATACAACCCACTTTATTTTGTATATTGTACTAGCACCAATGTGACAACCACCACTACTTCATTTGCATTCATGGTATACACTTCGTTTTTTCATCATACCAAAATCATCCCAACTACATCTCCTTTGTCTCTCCTACTGCTTTAAGTGTTGCAATCACTCTCATGTATATCTCGCTTCTTTTTTTATTCTTTCTACCACCTATGCCACCTCAACCATAATCCTCACCATAACTTAGCAAAACAATGTGTATGTGTTAAGGTTGATGAATTCTAAAATTCACTCTTTGATGTAATTTTTTTGTGATGCATGAATAGTTTTATTTTGTGCATTATCTTTGTGCACAGTGTATCATTATGTGCTCTATTATGGCATACTATTGTATCACTTACTAAAGTAATAGAAACTTTCATTGGAAAACCTGAACGTTTCCCCAAAATTTACCATACCAATTATTGTAGGAAATTTCTACCAATAATCCTAATGCAGGCTTTGATAAGGTTTGAATGCTAGGTCACTCATGGTCCAAGTGAATTTGATAGGTCACATAAAAAATTTAAAAATGATTACCTCAAAACCCTTGCTAACTCATCAACCATAGAAACCACCCTGTTAACCATTTCAAGGTGTAGTCATTTAACAACTCAATATCTTTGAAGATATCATCCAAGTTCTTAACAGTGAGTAATATAATCTTCTTTTTCTGCTTATCCCGATGCACCCAAAATGCTCTCTTGTTTGTTTTTCCTAGAGGAAAATCTTTTAAGAGGGATGAGTTGTAAACTGCATGTAACAGTGTCATGATGTGAAGAGCTCTACTACATAAGTAGGAAAGAGAGAGAGAGAGAGAGAGAGAGAGAGAGAGAGAGAGAGTGAGAGAGAGAGAGAGAGGGAGAGAGAGAGGGAGAGAGGGAGAGAGATATTTTATGAACATTGTTTATAGGGCAGAATAACTCTAGAGAGGAAAAATACTTCTTGGAAACTAGATAATCGTATGTTTGTAATGGAGGTAATGGAGTCTACCTTTTCGGTATACCTTAGTTAGATGACCTCAAATCTGATTCTAACCATACATATTTTGTTTTTATGTTTACTTATAACAAGGGAAGTGAGAGTGAAGAAGTAAGGTTTTATTGACGATGCAGGATTATGAGGTCAAGGAGTGCACATGATTAGATCTCCTCCCATTGTTTATGATTTTGAGGCTACATATTTTTCCCTCAAGCGCCAAACATCTTCTGTCACATCATTAATTACAAGGATCCATACTAGGACTACAATTACAGATCTTCATAAAGGATATGGTAATGAAGGTCCTTCAAATGATCACATAGTGTTTCCTTGTATGTGATGTAAGACTTGACTTGTCATGTGGTATAGAAACATATCTTATGCACTCTAAGAAGTTGTGAGTTTTAGAGAACATTTGAACAAGTGATTGTGCCATAACATTTTTTACCTATTCTAGTCATATGATTGTTGGACCATAACATATTTATTGGCAAACTAAATGGGGTGAAAAGGGAAGAGGGGTGGATCCGGTTAAAGTCATAAGGCTTTTCCTCCTTGAGATACTA
>SZWC01008372.1:20557-53629 GCA_023375785.1 Penium margaritaceum | reverse complement strand
GAGAGAGAGAGAGAGAGAGAGAGAGAGAGAGAGAGAGAGAGAGAGAGAGACGATCAAATGCGACGTATGAATGAATTTCTTTGCATATGTACTTCAAGGATGGGGTGATGAGGGAGCTGATAGGAAATCCGTTTCATGAATATAAAAGGAGAAAGGAAGCATGTGTGGCAGATTCCTAGTTCCACCCTTGTTTTGACGCAAGCGACACCTCGTTGGGCGTCGTTGTCGCATGTCACTTCCTGGATCTCCAAGGAGGCCCGTGTTGGGAGTGCCTTCACATCAGATGTCTTTCCGAGTGCAAAAAACGACCTCGTTGGCCGGCAAAACCTGAGAAAGTATGTAGAAGCTTCCTAGCAACACAGCCGTTGACCGGGCGTCAGTGCCAGGTCAGACGGTGACTACGGTCACAGGTCGTACACACAACGACAAGGATTTGGCTCGGAGACACAAGACACAGTGTCAGAATGCTTCAATATAGCATATGCAGAGAGAAATAACAACTGACAGGTCCGGGGCATAAATACCTGCCGCGGCGCACGGCGGGTGTCGCACGCGGCAGTCCAAGAGCTGTCCTAAAACCGGCCCAAAACCACTGTTTTGGCCATAACTCTACGCACACATGTCAGAATCCTACGCTGTCTGAACCTAGACGTGCAGAATCAAAAGACGGACACAGCGACTGGTCACATGCATGCATCCATCGACTGACAGCGAGTATACAATGCAAAACATGCAAATGGGCCTCATGCCTTGTCCGCCGAAAGGCGCCTGCAAGACGTAGAAGGCACAGCAAGGAGTCCCGGTGACATCTGGGGCTCTGGAACAGTGGTCAGTCAGCTCCAGGCGGGTAGTCCGCCGCCTGTCGTCGTGCCGGTGTCACTAGGGCCGCCTGCCTTAGGGATCTGCACGAGTATGGACACGGCCGAGTGGTCACAGTAAACTGTACAGGAACGGCACAAAGCACAACACTCCCCCATGACCCGATGGTACGCATGTCCATACGCGTGCAGCAAAAAGGAATAGCCTAGGCAGCAGGTTGGGGCAGCAGCGTTGTTGATGNCCAGCTTTCCAACGCACCAAGAATCGCATCATTCCGTGGAGGAACGGCCGAGATATGGCCGTTTCCGTGAGCCACGGTAATCTGCCGCTGGCAGCACCACTAGCGGCGGTGACGGCCGCCCGAAGCGCCCTTGCTGGTAATAACACGTCGGGGCGCCATTCCGAAGCGCCCTAGGCCCTCAATGATCCTTGACTCATTGACTATCCGGGCCCCAAGGTGCGCTTCGGCTTTGTTGGGTCTTCCGAGGGTCGAGCCTTGTCTTTGGGGATGATTTCCCGTCATCTGTTTTCCCCTCGGCCGGTCCAACCTTTGGCCGGGCGTATCTTCCTGAATTCTTGATGGATCGACCCCGTTCTTGGGTCGATCTCACACGGTTTTTCCTGTAGATTCCAAATCCACAGTCAGATCATACATTCAAGGAAGCCACAAGCCGTAATCAGTGCCGTTGGCACTGCCCGGCTTACAAAACTGTACAGGAACGGTACAAAGCACAACACTCCCCCATGACCCGATGGTACGCATGTCCATACGCGTGCAGCACTGGTACAACCACATAGTGAATGACACAGACAGATGAGACGGCAACGTACATCCCACACTCAACCACTGTCACGCACGGGGCGAAGCACAACAAAACGAATGGCCACCAGGAACTTTCCGCGTGCAAGTGCCTTCGTCAAGAAATCAGCTCGCTGCAAGTCAGTGCCAACCCACATGATGGAGATCACGTGTCGCTCCACCAGATCACGAACGAAGTGATGCTCAACCGCAATGTGCTTTGTGCGAGCATGGAAAACGCCAGAGTTCTCCGCAATGGCAAGAGCACTCTAGTTGTCGCAACGCAGCACAATGGCGGGTACTGACTGCCCAAGCTCAAGAAACAGGCGCTGCAGCCAAACTGCCTCAGCAACTCCTGCACCCAAAGCCACGTACTCTGCCTCCGACGAGCTACGTGCGATGCAGCCTTGCTTCCCGCTTCGTCAAGACAAAGCGGTACCACCGAGCAGAAACACGTAGCCAGTGCGGCTGCGCCCATCAGGGCTCCAAGCCCAGTCGTTGTCAGTGTAGCCGTCAAGGACCACCGAACACTGCCGACGAAAGCAGAGTCCGAGATACGGCGTGGAGACCACGTACCGTACCACTCGCATAGCCGCGTGAAGAGCTCTCGCACGTGGAGCCTACGAGAACTGAGCGAGGAGGTTGACGGTGAACGTGATGTCGGGACGCGTGGTAGTGGCCAGGTACATCAGAGATCCGATAAGACGGAGATACAAGGTCACGTCCACTGTCTCCCCCAGCTGTGTAGGGTCATCCACCTTCAGGGCATCCTGCCCATCAGGTGTGAGGGGTGTGGAAGCAGTGGGCACTGCACCAAGGAGATCGCTAAAGCGCTCCCCCACGACTTGTGCGTATCGGGCCTGATGCAGCAAAAGTGTCTGATGTCTACGATCTTGCACGATCTCCATACCAAGAAACATCGATGCAGGACCGAGGTCCTTCATCCTGTAGGAGGTATGAAGAACAGGCTTGGCCTCCTTCACGGCCTCCAGGGACGGACACGCGATCAGAAGGTTATCAACATAGACCAGGATGGCGGTGAACCGCTCGGGTGTCGGTAGGATGAAGAGTGAGGGGTCTGCCTCGCTCTGTACGTATCCTACGTGAGTCAAGGTGCCAGTGATCTCCCGGTTCCAACACCGTGGAGACTGCTTGAGGCCGTACAAGGACTTGCGCAAGCGCCAGACCTTGTCACCGTCCTCAAAGCCTGGTGGCTGAGCCACTTAGATCTCCTCATCCAAAGAGCCATGGAGGAACGTGTTGTTCACATCCATCTGGTGTAGTTCTCAGTCATGCTGAGCGACTACATCGAATAGAGCTCGAGCTGAGGTCATGCGGCCGACAGGGGAGGTGTTAGTTTAGTCAACTCCCTCAATATGAGAGAACCCCTTGACGACCAAGCAGGCCTTGTAGCGTTCCAGTGAGCCATCCGGCTTCACTTTCTTGCGAAAGAACCACTTGACCTGAATCGCCTTCCTCCCAGGGGGAAGGTCGACGAGCTCGTGGACTCTGTGCTCTCGGATGGCGCGAAGCTCATCCTCGCAAGCAGCTCGCCAGGCCTCAGCATCCTGCGATGAGAAAGCCTCCCTCAATGTGCCCGGGTCAGGCCCCATAGAGGGGGAACTCTGCGTGGCAAGTGCACACGCCTTAGTGTCAGGTCTGACGGCCACAAGATCAGCTGCTACGTCAGAGGCAATATGGAACTTGCGAGTGACCAGGTCGTGTCCTTTAGGGCACACTGGGTGTACCTCTGAAAGCTCAGTGCGGACACTCAGGCCTAAGGCCTTTGTGCCTGGATCACCGCTCGCGATGCTGCGAGAGGAATGCCTGGGTCCGGGACCCGACGCTCGCTGAGCTCCGGAATCCAGTGGCCGAAGGCGACCACCGGGCTCACGGGAGTAACCAGAGGTCGAGGGGCGCACCTCAGGCTCAGGAACAGGTATGACCACAGGGACAGGTACGACCACAGCTGGTGAGGGCTGAGACGAGGCAGCCGGAGATGCCTTGCGAGGAGAAGCGTGTGTGGGGGACGCTGAGCTGGCAGTGACAGCTGGCCCGGACACTGAGACAGGAGTGTCAGGCGACATAGGGACAGGAGTGGGCTGGGCTCTGTCAGACACCGGAGCAGGGGTGCCAGTGGACACAGGTGATGATGCAGAAGGAGGCGTGAGAGCAGCAGTACCTGTGGGGTGTGAAACAGGTTGAGCAGGCGGGATCTCTGGACCAACGGCAATGATAGCCGGGTCATCAAGTGCTGGAGATCGAGAGGGGACTCTTGCGCACACATCAGCTTGACGAGAAATGGTCACTGGCGGAGAAGTCTCCCCCATCCGCCGAGGACCCTCACAGGAAGGGACATGAGCTGCGGAGAGAGCTGTGATCGAAGCCAGATCACGGTATGTGAGAGACTAAAAAAACAGCGCGTCACGGGACTCAATGACACGACGGCGAGTGGGGTCCCAAAAGCGCCCGGCCTTCGACCGCGGGGAGATGCCGATGAAAGCACACAAGCGACCCCGAGGGGAGACCTTGGACCCCTGCTGGTCCTGGGTGTACCACACAGAGGCCAGGGAACCCCAGACGCGCGCGAGACGAAGATCAGCACGGTGGCCAAACCAGAGCTCGTACGGTGTAACATGATTCGGAAGCGGACCATGCGGGAGGCGGTTCCAGACCCACGTCATGTAGGCGAAGCCCTCGAAGGCGAAGGACTCTGGGAGACCGCACTTAGACCGCATGGCGCGGACCGCATCCTCCATGGTGCGGTTCCAGCGCTCAGAGACACCGTTCTGTTGTGGGGTAGCAGGAGCGGAGACCTGGTGAAAAATGCCGTGCTCAACAAAGAAGGAGTCCATCTCACCGAGGATCTCACCGCCGTGATCCGAGCGAAAGGTAAATAGCGTGTGGCGAGACTGACGCTCAGCCATCACGAGCCAGAGCCGAACCGCAAGGGCGTCGTCGCTCTTCTGGCGAAGACTGTAGACCCACCGCATCCGGGTGAAGTCATCAGTCAGCGTCAGAACGTACCGTCCCCTCTCGGACAGGGACTCGACTGGGAGAGGACCAAGCAGGTCCGAGTGGACCTACTCGAGTGGCCTCAGCGCTCGGGAATGCGAATCAGGATAAGTGCACCGGTGCATCTTTCCCTGCGCACAAAAATGACAGTCGGTTTTGGGTGGCTTCTCGAAAGAAGCCACGTCAAGGCCAAGAGCGGGCTGTGTCCGTATGAGCTTCGACACAGTGTCGGAGCCCACATGACACAGACGTCGGTGAAGCAACCTCTGGTGTTTTGGGGATAGAACACCAGTGACAAAAACATGACCAGAGGAAGGTGGAGAGCAAGGGGAGGATGGCCGGGCAATGCGATACAAATCGTCTACAACTGAAGCACGCAGGACAATGCTACGGGTGTCAGGAGTAGTCACCGTCGCTGAATCAGCGGTATACTCAACGGAGAGACCCATCAGAGTGCAGGCACGCACAGACAGCAGACTGAGCTCAAGATCAGGCACAAACAGCACGTCAGAGAGATACAGGGGGCCAGACGGACCATCAAAGCATACAACCCTGACACCGTGGACTGGTAAGGACTGACCAGAGCCTGTACGAACAGAACGGACAGTCGTGACAGGACCAAGTACCACAAAGTCACTACGACGACACGTCATGTGGTGGGTGGCACCGGAATCGATGATCCAAGTGCCACCGGAGTCACGACTGGTGGACGTCACTGTACAACAAGCAATGGAACAATCGGCATCACAGGGACGCTGAGCCGTCAGTGGGAAGGAACGACGTACATCACGAAGGTGAGACTCATGAATCCAGTCAGTGCAGTCAAGCCCAACATCATCACATGCGGATTGTGCTCCCCCACACGTGTCATCACGAGTCACGAGGAAGGACGAACAAGCAGTCTGTGACCCACTCGACGATGACAACACACTCGCACCTCCCTGAAAGCGAACTGCCAGAAGATACCAAAGCTCGGCGATGGTGCGGTCACGTAGGTTTGGATCACTGCTGCTCGTTGGTGAGGATGCAGGAACAGCTGCAGTCGTGGTCGCCGCGCGTCCAGAGGAGTGTGCGGGCGACGTGCCGGACGCGGTGCGAGCAGCATGGGCAGCCTGAAGTCCGCGAGTGATGCGCCCCCCGTCAAGCGGCTGCTGGCAATCGGTGTAGCGATGGGCACCTCCACAATTGTAGCAGTGCACGGAACGGCCACTGCTACCACTGGATGACGACTGATGCTGACCTGATCCACGCTTTTTATTCTTCTTCTTCCCCTGGGCAGCTGCTGCAACGCCCTGCGTCTACGTGGGTGTAGCCGGGGTTGAAGAGGAGGCGGAAGATGAGGTCGTGATGGAGGTAGATGAGGGTGACTGCAGGAGGGAAGATGGTGGTGAGGCAAGGACTGCTGTAGTGAGGGAAGTCTCCTGATGTGCTACTGCTGCCTCGCGGGCCGACGTCACCTATAGGAAAAGCTGATGATCCCAAGGGAGCAGCTGTAGGGTGGCTGAGAAAGGCTCAAGAGCAGCATCGCTGTACCGTGTGAAGATGACGGTGTACTCCAGGCGAACTCCGAGCATGATCGTCCGAAGTGCCCACGGCTGTGTGCCCCTTGAGGTCCCCAGACGCGTGTAAATACGCATGGCACGTCGCCGGTAATCCACTGCAGGCTCCGCTGCTCCCTGACAGAGCGAGTGGAAAGCACGAATGTGTGACGCACGCGTAGCGTACGTCTCTACGGCCAGTAGGGACAACGCCAGATCCGAGCCTCCACGTGGATCTGCTCCGGTGCCTGTGCCAGCCTCGCCGAGGAAAGGGCGGAAGTCAACGACAGTCTCGCGTGGCATGGCGTAGAGAAGTCCTCGCATGGCCCGTGCTGCTGTCAACACCTGTGCTGGATCTGTAGACTGGTATGGGCTGTGATAGTAAGGCCACACTCCCTCGGAAGTGGCCCACACCTGAAACAGGATCTCCTTGCAATCAAATCCATCCTCGTTGATGTACCGTGGAGGTGGTGCCTCAAAGTCCTTTGGCTGCCGCTCCGTGGGGAGAGCAACCGCAGGCTGAGGAGGGCAAGAGACGGGGAAAACTCCTCGAAGGGGGTGATCACCGGGGAAGTCAGGTGACGATCGTATCGGGGACACGGGTGGAGGTCGGATACCCGTCTGCGGCTGACGGAGGCGCTCCTGTAGGAGACGAATCTCCCGCTCCTGGGAGTCATCCTCGAAGCCTGGCATGAATGGCTCGTCATCAAGGAGGTCCGCAGGTGGTGGGGAAACCACACCAGGAGGTGAAGCAGGCGGAGCACCTGTCACTGGCACCTGAGCCGAGTGCTGAGTGGAGGCCGCAACGCCAGCAGCTCCCTCAGAAATCCGCGGAGGAGCCGTGGACTGAGCGCGCAGGAGCTCAGTCAGTTTGCGGATCGCGTCAGTCTGCTCTCGCTGCAGACGACGCATCTCCTCCTTCTGGCTGCACAGGTCCTCAATGGCCTGCAAGCGAGGGCTCAATACCCCTGAAGAAGAGGAGGAGGGATCACCTGGTCCCTTGTCCTTGTCGTCGGGCGAACTCATGTCGTCGCTCACTATGGGACGACAGGTCAAGTTTGCCGGATTTCAAAACCGTCTGCGTTTCTCGGGGAGTTGGAACGCTTGCAACTTTTGACTTTCCGGGTGAAAATTTGGCTAAGTGTAATCCTGACGTCAGCAAGTGGTTGCTGACGTCAGCATGACCTGATGACGTCAGCAATCAACAATGCTGACGTCAGCTCGTCCCCTTCCCCTTTTCTCCCTTTTTTTTATTTTCTTGTCACGGTTCTGCCGCTGCGCGGTGGCGCGTGGCAGCTCCGCGAAAGCTGCGCAGCAGCTTCCACCCAGCTGCTGCTGCAGCTGTGCTGTCAGCTGCAGCAGCAGCTGCTTAGCTGCGTGTGCAGCGGTGGCAGCAGCGGCTGTGCTGCTGCTGCTGCTACTGCGCGTGAAGGCAACTGCTGCGCGCGGCGCTGCTGCTGCGCGCTGCAGCAGCTGCTGGCTGCCGCCGCCGCACGCTGCTGCTGGCTGCCGCCGCCGCGCGCTGCTGTTGCTGCCACTGCTGCGCTGCTGCTGCCGCCGCGACTGCCGCTGCTGCTGCTGTGCCGCTGCCGCTGCTGCGCTGCTGCTGCCGACGCTGCTGCTGCGTTGCTGCTGCCGTCACTGCTGCTACGCTGCTGTGGCGGCCGCTGCTGTTGCGCTGCTTCTGCGCTGACGTCGCCGCCGCCTCTGCTGCTGCTGCTTTGTTGCGGCGGCTGTGGGGGAGGGGCGGCTGCACGCACCGCAGCCGCCACACACCTCTGCGTGGCGGTACATGCCGCTGCTGCTGCCTCTGCAGCTGCGATCTCACGTGGTGGGTGGAGTACGTGGACGGCGACCGGCCGCCTCCAACAGGTCCCAGAAGGTCTGCTGCAGCGGTGACTCTCACTGCTGCTGCTCTGCTGCGTCTCTGCTGCGCAGCTCAGTGAGAACTGTCTCACTACTCTGATACCATGAGAAAGTGCATAGAAGCTTCCTAGCAACACAGCTGTTGACTGGGCGTCAGTGCCTGGTCAGACGGTGACGACGGTCACAGGTCGTACACACAACGGCATGGATTTGGCTAGGAGACACAAGACACAGTGTCAGAATGCTTCAATATAGCATATGCAGAGAGAAATAACAACTGACAGGTCCAGGGCATAAATACCTGCCGCGGCGCACGGCGGGTGTCGCACGCGGCAGTCCAAGAGCTGTCCTAAAACCGGCCCAAAACCACTGTTTTGGTCGTAACTCTGCGCACACATGTCAAAATCCTACGCCGTCTGAACCTAGACATGCAGAAGCAAAAGAAGGACGCAGCGACTGGTCACATGCATGCATCCATCGACTGACAGCGAGTATACAATGCAAAATCATGCAAATGGGCCTCATGCCCAGTTCGCCGAAAGGCGCCTGCAAGACGTAGGAGGCACAGCAAGGAGTTCCGGTGACATCTGGGGCTCTGGAACAGTGGTCGGTCAGCTCCAGGCGAGTAGTCCGCCGCCTGTCGTCGCGCCGGTGTCACCAGGGCCGCCTGCCTCAGGGATCTGCACGAGTATGGACACGGCCGAGTGGTCACAGTAAACTGTACAGGAACGGCACAAAGCACAACAAAATCATGCGTGGAGAATTGTTGAGAAAAACCGACAAATGGAGGCATACAGTGTTTCATCGATTTCTGACTCATCACCAAAAGTGAGAAAAAAAATCCCACAATGAAGTGCCGACTCACAAACGCAGCACACCCATTGCAGGCCAATGAGAGTAGGTAATTGGCGGTCACCACCTTTTTTTTTACCAGCACGACGTCAAAAGCAAAGACTTGACCAATTTTGATAGCTTTCTACTGGTCCCCTATGCCATAGGATCTGTGCTTCAATGTTTCTCGTGGTCATGATAGTTTTAAGCACCGTTTGTTCAAACATGAGGATTGAGGCCTAGTCAACACAATTCATCATGGAGCGTGCAAAGCAAAAAAAGTCACCGCCATCGAACAACATCGCTACTCACTTGGTTGACAGATTAGTATAGATGGTGGTAAACCACCCAGAAAGGAGATGAGGGACGGGAGCAACTGTCATGGAGCAATCACAAAGCAGCCACGGATGAGTAGGTCACTTAGAACGTGAAGTCAAGAAGTCAGTGCCACAACATTCGAGGCATGGGTTAGTCACGTGACCGGGAGCCGGCGTGCCAGCGAGCAACGACCTGAATCTCGCTCGCGGCTCTCCCCCACTGTTTTTGGGGTCATACAACCTCCATAAGTGTATTTGTCGCATTGTATCACCAACCACAACAAGGAAGAGGAAGACAAGGGCAAAACCCAAATAAAACTAAACCTAGCATAGTCACAAGCAAAGTTTGATCAGGATCAACCCCATGTCCATACATCAGGCTTTCTTGGTCAGTGAGTTTGCTAGTCCTCCACCATGGTGGTGACGCAGATCAGAGGGAGTCTTCATGCTCAGCCACTTGCACGAGTGTCAGTGGAGTGTGCAACGAGGCCTAAGGTCACCACATACTATGTACCAACACTACCCCATGATCCACATCCAACACACACGCAGATACGCACTCACAGGGACGAGGGTCACAAGGCATGATATGCACTAGACTGTACATAAGAACACAAGAACAGGTCATCAGCCAGGAACATCACGTGTACTCAGAAGCCCAACGGCGTGGACTGCTGCCTTGAAGACAATGCTGCTAAGTGACTTCATGAGAAAGTCAGCTCTCTGCTATCGGGTATCAACCCAGACGATATGGACATCACCTGCGGCAACGCGCTCACGCACAGATGATGGTCCACGTTGATATGCTTTGTGCGCGTGTGATGCATGCTATCACATTTAGCAATTTCTTTGGTGCTCTTGTTGTCACAACATAAGGTGATGCAACGTATGGATACATGCAACTGCTGCAACAGGCGAGACACTCTCACACATGCTTGTGCCCAGTGCAACATACTGTGCTTCACTGGAGCTACATACCACACATCCTTGCTTTCCTATTTTCCACGACATGGTGGTTCCTCCAACAAGGATAATGTAACCAGTGCGGTTGCAAGCATCAGCGACGTGAGCTAAGTCGCTGTTAGTGTAGCCATCCACTTCTACTGATGGTTGTGCCTAATAGTAGAGACCAGTCTGAGTAGTGGATAAGGCATATCCGACAACATGTAGGACTGCCTCGATGTGTCATACCAAGGATAGTGAGAGAGTCATGCCAGAGCGTTCACGGCGAAGGCGACATCGGTCCTGGTCATGGTCGCGAGGTACATGAGCAACCCAATCACGCATAAGTAGTTTGTTACATCAACCACCTACCCCAATTTTGACACGTCTAGTGTCTTCAAGAGCCTCTGTCTAGCTGGGGTCATAGGCGTGGACGTAGTGGGCACCACCTCAAGTAAGGGAGCAAAGCGCTCGCCTAGGCTACAGACATATGCCACATGGTGAACATATAGCACGCGGCGTGATCGGTCACGGTCAAGCTCCATCCAAGGGAAGACATGAGCCGGCCTGAGGTCCTTCATCTTGTTCATGGAGTGCAACATCAACTTGGCTGCTGTGATAGCCTCTTGATTGGGTGACGCAATCAGAAGGTCGTCAACGTAGACAAGGATGGCAACAAAGGGAGCTGAACCTGAGGTGATGAAGAGAGATGGGTCCACCATACTATGCTTGTAGCCACCGTTCTCTAGGGTGAACGTGATCTCCTGATTCTTGCATTTGGACAATCACACAAGGCGGGAAAGAGCCTTTTGCAGTCGCCAGACCCTGTTGATGTCATCACAGAAGCCGGGGGGCTGGACCATATAAATCTTCTCATCAAGTTGTCTATGTAGGAAAACATCGTTCACGTCCATCTGCTCCAGCTCCCAGCAATTTTAGGCTACGAGGCTCAACAACGCTCGCACTGTAGTATAAACGTCTGACAGGTGCAAAGGTATCATCGAAGTCAATTCCAAGAACTTGGGAGAGGCTCTTTCCAATGAGGAACGCCTTGTACTTGTCCAGGGTGCCATGGAGCTTCTACTTGCATCGAAGATCCACCGGGCGTTGATGGCTTTGCGCCCTAGGGTTACATCCACTAGCCCGTAAATCGCATGGTCATCCGGAGCCTTCAGCTCGTCCCGCATGGCGGCTTCTCGGTGCTAAGCATCAAGGGCCATCCATACCTGCGAAGCCATGGTCATGTCAGGAGCATGGGGCACGGCACAAGATGTGGCATGGCGTTCAGCCACACTTCCAGGAGTGGCTGTGTCCAAGGTCCGTGCATGCTCTGTAGTAAGCAATGCATAGCCAAGGGCCGATCTGTGATGAACGACACAAGTGGCCAGGCCGAGGGCATCCAGGCTCATGGAAATGACAGGGGCCTGTGTGCTTGCAACTACAACGGGCAAGTAGAGGACGTGGAGGCGGAGTTGGTGCAAAGAGGCAACACAAGGAGGCGTCCAGCGCAGACAAAAGTTGAGACAGGTGCAAGAAAATTGGGCTCCTTTGATACGGGTGAGTCTGTGACAGGATCGGGCGACACGACACAACAGGGACCGCCAGAATGGACGGGCCGGAGGCAATGTGGACAGGAGAAATATACTCTGGAGCTGTGGACGATGTGACAAGGGGGTTTGGTGTGCTGGACGGACTGGACGGCGGGGTGGAAAGAGAGACTGGCGTGAGAGGAGAACGTGAAGATGGGAGTCGGGAGGAGAAAGGTGACCCAAGTTACGAATGAAAGGAGAATCAAAGAACAACGTGTCATAGGATTCAACAACACAGTGATGCACAGAGTTCCAAAAGTGCCAAGCCTTAGGCTGGGAGGAGACATCCAAGAAGGGACACAGTGACCACGCATGGCAAGTTTGCCGTTGCGGAGATTATGAGGCATCCAGACAACTGCAATGCTTCCCCAGACATGAGTTAGACAAAGGTCAATGCAGGTGACGGACCAACGCTCAAAGGGCACAACCGTGCAAGGAATCGGACCATGGGGCATATGATTCCAGAACCAAGTCATGTAGCAAATTGCCTTGAAGGCAAACAATGGCAGAAGGCCGGACTAAAAAAGTAAGGTGCGCAATCCATCAGCGAGGGTACAATTATAGCGCTCTAAGACACCATTCTTCTAGGGTGTGTAAGGAGACGAAGTCTCCAAACACATCCTCTTATACTAGAGGAAACAGGCACTAGAGCCAAGGAACTCACCGCTAGGGTCACTGTGGAAAGATACGCAAGGAACTCTAGCAAGAACGCTCAGCGTGAGCAAGCCAGGTTTCAATGTAAAAATGGACATCATTATTCTGGCAAAGAGCAAAGACCGAGTGGAAATACGAGAAGGGATTAGTGAGGCTCAACACATCATCCCATACATCTCCAAGCAGCTCATGGAGTATGGAACCCATGACATCAGCATACACACGGTTGAGAGGATGAGAAGAGGGTGATTCAGAGGCAGAGAAAGGCACGCGGTGTATCTTACCTTGAGCACAGGCCAAGCAAGAGGCATGAGAGGGAGAAGGGAAGGAAGAGGGAGACAATCCAACAGTAGTTGCAAGCAAAGCATGCTTGTGATAGCGTCAGTGTCCAAATGAGCAAGGCGACGATGCAATAAGCGGACGTGCTCAGAAAAGAGCTCAGGTGCAAGATGAGCAAGGGCATCAAGAGGAGCAGAGTCACGCGATAGAGCTTGTCGAACTTTATAACATGCAAGAAAACACAGCTAGAGGAATGAAGACGAACCATGTCTACATTGCGACTGGCAGAGAAGTCCATCTCTTGATTCTCCAGGGATAGCACCAATTGCAGGTGGAGTTCCAATAAAGGGACATAGACCACGTCAGGCAGAAACAGTGCACCACCAAGGCTGAAAAAACAAACAATACCAACACCCCGAACAGGGCGCACCTGACCGGACCCAATACGCACAAAGAAAACAGACCCATCAGGGCCATGCTAAGCTAGTGGACGTCATATGATTGGTGGCTCCTTAATCAAGGATCCAGAAACCACCCGATGCACGCTTTGGGAGCAGGTTTCCACAAGTAGCCACAATACAAACAGGAAATGTAGCGAGAGAGGACGGGTCACAAGTAGCAAGAAAGCGGAGGGCCACATACTGCTAATGCTCAACCCACGGGACAGACATGCACTAGGACCCAGGGACACGTTCAGGCGGTTTGCCACTAAGCACGGCATTAGTTTAACAAGCAGGACCCTTGGCCACAGAAGCACCACTCTTACCTCATCTCGAAGGCAAAGGAGGTGAAGAAGAGACTGCTCAAGATGATGCTCGCCGTTGCCAGTGACCAAAGGGATAGGGGATAGGGTAGACGCTTTTGAGGACGAAGGGAACCACGGCGGAGTGGGATAGCCCAAGGAAGGAGGTCCGACGTATACCGGGGCACCGTAGGGTCGCGGCCAGTCCCACGGGTACGGGACCGGGGATGAAGGAGGGAAGCTTGTGATGGAGTTAGCGTGAGCAAAAGAGGTGGAGGTAGAGGAAAAGGAGGAGTTGGAGATAGAGCTGGACATTACAAAGGTGCCAGAAGAACGAGTCTAATGAGTGCGCATGACGCAAGCAAGACGTAGGTCATCCATGCGACCAGGGCAGACCCACGTTGAGTGCTCGTCGGACCCGTAGTTCAAAGAGACCACGACACCAGGAGCACTAGAGCTGGGGGCAGAGGACTTCTCTTTGTCTTTTCCCTTGCCGCAACCTTTGCCGCGGCCACACCCCTGGGAAGCAAGAGCCGACGCAGTAGAGGTCGTCAAGGTAGAGGAAGAGGAAGAGGACGTTGATGTCGAGGAGGGTAACAAGGTGGTGGTGAGTGCAGCGACGCCGGTAATAGTAGAGCCGTGCAACCTCTTATTCCTGCAAACTGAACCACGAGCCGGTAAGACAATCAACGGCGAAGTCAGAAAGGGATCCAACACCAAGAGGGGACTTTGGTAAGACCGTCTGAGAGGCAACGCACTGTATCTCAGCAGGGGTGATATCACGGAGGAGGTCAGAGAGGTCAAGGATGAGCTTGGTAAGAATGCAGACAATTGACCAGTGGCATCATCCACTAGCTAGCGGAGGAGTTTGAGACCGCGCGTCCACTAGGCGTCAGCGGACTCATCGGCACGCATGAGGAGAGTGTTGAACTGGACCGTCGAGGCACTCTAAACGACCTAGCCGGTGAAGGTGGTGCGGCGGCAAAGCATGGCATAAGTATCAATAGGGTTAGCAGGGGGCCCAGCCAAAGGATGAGCATTGAATGTGCTGATGTCATCAACAAGGTGTTCAGGCAAAGTGGGAATGAGAGTGCGGACGGCTCAGGTAGCTTCAACAGGGACAGGGGTGAAAGAGGAAGAAGGATCAGCGGAGGATTAATACTCATAGAGACATTCTCCCTATACCCAGGCGCTGAAACGCACCTCCAAGGAGGATAAGGCGAGGCTTGTGGAGAGAACTAGGGGTTGAGAGATGAATTCATGCTGGTGGGGTGCAACGAAAGCAGAAGCATTAGTGGTAGAGGTCTGAGCAGAAGAGAAGAGGTAGATGAGGCACCGGATCTGGTGCCAGCAGTGGAGCCAGCTGGCAAAGCAGTAGACGTGGTAGGCAGACGCTTAAGCACAAGCGCAATAACTTTGTTAGCAAAAGTTGCATGATTATCCTTGACGAGCTTGGAAGTGGTCCTCAGCTTCACGCTGGGCCTCAAGAGCTTGGTTGAGCTGACATTGCAGGTCCACTAAGGGGCTCCGCAAAAAAAAATCGGTCGAGTTTCCCCCGCCCTAGTGGGCGTGTAAAAATGGAGAGGTGCCTTATGCATGTGTGGAAAGTACTGCAGGACAATTTCCAGCCAACATAGAACAATAGTAGTAGACAGGGAGACTAGCAGATGCAAGGCATGCAAGATGAAGTGTCAAAAAGAGGGAGGGGAGCGCAGGAAATGAAGGAGAGGTGGAATAGCAAGAGCTGTAATGGCAGAGAAAAACAACTCACTAGAGGTAGCTGAGACAAGAAAGGTCAGCGTATCAGTCACATCTATTATGCCAAAAGTGACTCACACAACATAGCCTGAGACAACTACTGTCACGAGAATGACTGACGCCAATGATGAGGATGTTGCTGATGTGGCTGCTGCGGCTATAAAGGTCCAGACAACTGCTGCGGTGGCCGCGACGGCAGATGCAACAGAGGAGGTAACGGAGGTAATAGCTGTTATAACAACTGAGACCTGGATATTGATATCAGCAGTAGCTGTTGCTACAGGCAAAATCACAACGGCAGCCTTGGTTTATGGCTAAGTGGCATGCCTGGCTAACGTGGATGCAGGAGCATTTACCGCCCGAGCTGCGGCTGCAAAGGTTGTCGCTGTTGCTACGACAACGTCTATGACAACACATGAGGCAAGAGTGAGGAAGTTGGCCAAGTAGCCGCGCCACGGCTGAGAACATCATGGAAATTAGCCGTGGTAGCCTCAATAGCGGCAAAATCTTTGTCCCCCCATGAGGCGTGCTGGGTGTTGTGGGGTGGTGTGCTTACAGGGTTACACCGAGGGGAGGCAGAGGAGTCAGACACAGGGGATCTGACTTCGATGCGGTGCCATCTATGCTCTTGGTTTGATGCCCTCCGCTCCTCGTAGGCGACAATGACGGGGACCGAGTCGAAATGTCCATGGTGCACCAACGTGACCCCTGCTGCCACTGAACTGGCCATTTGGGAGGTAGGAAGTCAGCAGCGTAGTCGGCCTGCTGCTGTCAGAGCCGCTGCCAGCTGCTTAAGGTTGCAGTTGACACAATGGCGGACACAGAAGTGCCGTTGCATGCCTGGCGGCTGCGGCTGGCTGTTGTTGTACATTCTGCAGACTAGGTGGTGACAGAGGTAGCTGTAAAGTGGGAGCTTAGTCACCACCACCACCGTGCCATGCTCTGCCACATCTAGTGCAAATTGTTTTCGTGCGATGTTGGAGCCAGTCACCACAAAGTCATAATAGCTGCTGCGCTCTCCTTCCACCAGCCCGCCTGCTGTTGCTGCCGCTTTTCCTTCCTCCTGCTGCTTTTGTGGCTGTCCACCTGCTGATCTGGTGGCAGGAAAACTCTGAGCTTCTCTTGCTGTTGAAGCAAGCATTGCACTGTTGCGGTTGCTGCTATTGCTTCTGTTGTGAACTGGCTGTGGATTTCTTAGAGCGACAACACTTAGAGGTGTGCACGTAAGTTTTTTGGAAGGTAGGAGTTCTTTGAAATACTATTCTGATTGGGGTGGATCGAATGAGCCAAATAATTTATTGTCGCACACCCGATTCTTACAGTCTTTAGACTATGCACACCACAAGTGCACAGATGAAGCAAGATTTGAGGTGTACACATTGAAACAAACGCACAATCTCCCACTCAGCCTTTTTGCATGTGAAACACAATGACATACTTGTTGAGAATGAGATTGAATGTCTTGTAGTTTACATAGACTAAGAGTATTTTTTTTAATATTTTTTTTACACATAACTTGTTTTCATTAAACATGACAGCATGACAAATGGTAGGGAGGATGCCAAAGTCCTTCACGCCACCTCAAGCAAGCAAGAGCAGGGTTCTCGGGTAAGGCCTTGTGGCCAGGACCGCTAAACAACGTGGAGGATGCCAAGGTCCTTCACGCCACCGTAAGCAAGCCAAAACAAGGTTTTCGGGCAAGGCCCTGTAGCCAGGATCGCTACATAGTGGGGAGGATGCCAAAGTCCTTCGCGCCACCACAAACGTACACGCAGGGTTCTCGGGCAAGGCCCTGTGGCCAGGACCGCTACACGGTGGGGAGGATGCCAGAGTCCTTCACGCCACCACGAACGCACACTCAGGGTTCTCGGGCAAGGCCCTGTGGCCAGGACCACTATGGTGGAGCAGCGAGTGAAACCCCTCCCAGAGCCTCTGGGAGCTAGGCTTCCCAGAAGGTCGGCTCCACCCCGCAGAGGGCCGAGAGTGTGAGGAGGGAGCGTTCCCTTCCCTGGTGCGCGATGGGGGCCACATCGCCAGTGAAAGGGGCAGAGACTCTGGCGTGCATGGAGACAGAGCCGGATGGCCACGCACTGGGCGCGGATCCCCGCGATGGAGGCACGCTGTGGGAGGATGCTCACCGCTCGCTGTGCCCAATGTGCGAGGGTCTCCGCCGAGCACTGTCAAGTCCCGCGTGAGAGGCAGATCTTGGCCAGGCAGGCCAAGAACATCCAAAACTCCTCTCCCAGGCCTCCAAGGGTCTCCCAAGCCAGGGGTCGCAGGTGGTGTCCCCGCCGCGGAGCCGCTCTGTATCGCTCGGCCTTCTCCTCCTCAGTAGCCTCGATTGCTTGTCCCGGCCCTGTGGCCCGGTGTCCCTGTGCTTCCATTGTCATGACGTCCAACGCCCACGTGATGCCAAGGTTGTGGTCCACCAAGATGAGGTCCGGGCGGAGATACCCTCGCCCTCCTGGTAGAGGCAGCACGTCTGTCGGCTCCACGCGGACTGTGAGACGGTGCTCTCGGCACACGTCAGCGAGCTCATCGCGGATGGCGCTATGAACACGCCAAATCGTGCCACCCTCCTTCTCACGGCGGGTCACAGTAGCAGGTTCGAGGGGGTGGACCCATACCTGCTCCAGGTGTGCGAGGGGGAGGCCTAGCCACAGCTGCACATGGAGTCGGAAGTCTGCCGCCGTGAGGAAGGTCCGGTCGTCCTCCTCCGCCGGCGTGGCCTGGAGCCATAGTGCGCTGCCTCGCGTCGCTGTGGCCCAATATCTGCTCTGTGCTTGGCGGCAGTACCCCGTGCTCGGTCCGCAGTGCACTGGATAGGCGTAGTGCCACAGCGCTACTGTCCCTGCCTCCTCCACCCACCGCTCCTGTCGGCTCGCGTACCACACCTCACTCAGCTGCTGGTAGAGGTGTAGACTGGTCCCTGCTACAGACCGTTGAGAGAGGGGAATGCGCAAAACACCTGCACCGATAGCTCCTCCTCCACTCGTCGCCACAAGGGGGTGAGGAACTCAAGGGTCCGAGTAGAGGATAGGAGAGAGCCGAAGTCAGAGGCCAGAGCGTGAAGGAGGGAGCCTGTGGGGCATGCGAAGGCGAGCGACGCCCGGTCGCGGGCGCTGAGGAGGCCGGCGCCGCCAAAGCGAAAGGGCAGCTGCACTACCACTAGGCGAGCTGCTGCAAGTCCCAGTCCTCTGTAGCACGGTCGGCAGCCGCCGTCACCTGTAGCAGCAAGAGGACCGCCGCCCACACGGCGTCGTCGAACCGCTGTAGCAACGCTAGCCACCAACGCTCGGGGGGCAGGGCCCGCACGCAGAAGTCCACCCGTGGGATGATGCAGAGTCGGAGGAGGGTCATTACTGCCTGTACGTCCTCCATGCGGCCAAGCTACCAGAGATCGCGGGTCTGCTGTGAAAGCCACGCCTCTGCCCACTCCTCTTGGAAAGCCTGGGTGCTGACTGGGCAGCCGAGGACCTCCACTCCTCCGGCCGTCCGAGGCAGCCCTGCGAGCGTGGAAGGGATGGCCGTTGTCAAGCGCTGCCACAGTAGGCACTTCCCAGGCTGGACACGTAGGCCGCGGAGAGCCGCAGCCTCCACAAAGGCCGCCGTACAAGCTCCTAAGAGGTGGGGGGGCCGCAAACGGTCGCGTCGTCCTGGCAGGCACCGATGTGGCCCAGTCAATGACCACTCTCCGCCAGCAGGGTCCGAAAGGCTACCCGTAGAGCAGGGGCTACGGCGAGGTCAAAAAGTGCCGGGCGCAGTGGATCGCCCTGACAGACGCTGCGGGCGCTCTCCAGGACGGCAGGTGTGTCGACGTCGAAGAGGAGGAGCTGGGAAGGGAGGATTCGATGGCCCAGGTGTAGCACCGGCTGAAGATGGCACTCACTCGCTGTTTCGGCTCCCCATATAGGCGTGCATACGCCTTGGGGGCGCAATTCAGAACGGTGCAGATTTAGCTATAACAGCCATGGTAGTAACATTGACAGTAGCGTAAGTGGAGACATTTGGGGTTATAGTGAAATCGGTAGGGGCTTTGACAGTAGCGATTCCGAGTATGATAGGGCAGAGGGAGCAGAAGTGAAAATTGTAGGGGCCTTGCCAGTGGCGGAGTTAGCGGTAGCATCGCAGCATGTACTAGGCGGAGTTGGCGATGGTGTCAGCATGCATGTTAACAGTGGCCTTGAGCATAGGTGGCCAATGTGGTGCGGGCTCCATCAGGGAGCCCGTTTCTGTTCTACCCTTGGCGGGAGTAGCTGGCATATACAGGTTAGATGGGTGGTGTTTTGCCCCATATGGCGGGCTTGACGAGGGAAGTGAGAAGCCCCTGGTGCTAGCTTGAGGAGGTCATTTTTGAGGTGGCCTCAGCAAAAGGGACCCATCCAGCGGAATGCTTTTTTTGTGTGAGAGACTACGGCTGGAGGTAGTTGTGGACCGGGTGAAAGCGCTGAAGGATCTGCCATCGATTTGGATGAAGGATGTGGTGGAGGAGCTGGAGCAGACGACGCCTTGATAGTGCAGCTGTGGGCAGTGTTGTTTTGGGGTACGCAAAACCGGTGAGACTTGGTCGACCTGGAGGTTCGGATCAAAGGTACTGAAGACAAGGCCCGGGGGTTGTCGGGATGGAGGGGAAAGTGCATGTGTCCGGCAGACAAAGAAGGTGAGCCCTTGGAGGAGGGAGTGGGAAGAAAGAAGATGAGGGGTGATGAAGCGTCAAGGGCATTGCTAGTGGCAGGCAAAGATAGAGGCCGGATGCACAGAAGGTAATCGACTGGAATCCTTGAGCTGGTGGTGAAGTCCTCCCTCAGAAGGTGATGCTGATCCCACATAGAGTGACTGATGGATGTGATGGTTGGCTGGTGCTGGGATAGGAGAGAGGGCGCTGCAAGATCGAGGCCCATCCCACCTCCAGAGATTAGAATCCTCCATCAGTCACTCAATGTACGATCAGACCAAGGGACGTCCTCTCTCCTACCACTGCCTGCACACCTAACACAGACCAAGGAACGTCCTCCCTCCTACCACTTCCTCCACCCCTACCACAGACCAAGGAACGTCCTCTCTCCTACCACTTCCTCCACCCCTACCACAGACCAAGGAACGTCCTCTCTCCTACCACTTCCTCCACCCCTACCACAGACCAAGGAACGTCCTCTCTCCTACCACTGCCTCTACCCCTACCACAGACCAAGGAACGTCCTCTCTCCTACCACTTCCTCCACCCCTACCACAGACCAAGGAACGTCCTCTCTCCTACCACTTCCTCCACCCCTACCACAGACCAAGGAACGTCCTCTCTCCTATCACTTCCTCCACCCCTACCACAGACCAAGGAACTTCTTCCCTCCTACCACTGCCTCCACCCCTACCACAGACCAAGGAACGTCCTCTCTCCTACCACTTCCTCCACCCCTACCACAGACCAAGGAACGTCCTCTCTCCTACCACTTCCTCCACCCCTACACACAGACCAAGGAACGTCCTCTCTCCTACCACGGACTCCGCCCCTGCTGTGGCTGGAGGCATCGATCTCACATAGAGTGACCGATGCAGGTGGTGGTTTAGCTAGTGGAAGGGTAGGAGAGAGGACTTTGCAGGAGCAAGGCCCGTCCCAGGCGGCAAGGCGGCGGTCCTTCGGTGGCCTAACCTGGGATTTTGGGCATTTTGTTAATGGCATTTTCAGAGGGAGATTCAAGGGCATTGTCAGTGAGGTCGGCCAGTCCTGTGGATGCTGGAGCAATACCAAGAAAGAGCAATCAAAGCATTGGAGAAGGGAGCGGGGAGGCACCGGCGCCATGTCCTGGCGAGGATCCCAGAGTAGAGTAGGAGCTGTATAGGCAGCCTATGGATCCAAGTACACAGCCAGTGGATCTTGTTAGGAAGAGGGTAGAACCTCTGAGGGAGTGATGATACGCACTGGATTGGGGCCGGGAGATCCACATGGGATGGCGGGAGACGATGGATTGGGGTGTTTAGAGCCAGTGGTGGTCATAGTGGAGACCGAGGTGGCGTTGGATGCTGGGAGGGAGCAAGAGCAAGAGATGGGTGAGGCTAGGGAGCAGAGGGGACGGAGGTCGGAGAGGCGACAATGATGACAACGATGGTGGTGTGAGTACTGGAAATGGGCCTTGGTAGTACTAGCACAGCTTCCCCCTGAGTGGCGTTAACAACCCTAGCCCCAGTCCTATTCTGGGGATTCTTACCGTGGCCTCCACTTGGAGTGGCGCAAGAGGTGGTACAGGCGGCATTTGGGGCAGCACAGCCTGTGAGAGCGAGAAGGTCACGGATTGGGAGCAAGAACGGAGGGGGGTAGATGCAAGGAAGGGCAGCCACAAACCACAAGGCAATTGTGGAGGAGGTGGCAGAAGGTGAGGGACAGGTGGCATGAGCAGCATGGGCCTGGAGGGGACGGGCGATGGCAGAGGGGATGACGAGGGCTCATGACGGCGAAGAGAGAGAGTGAGGCCAGTGGAGGAGGATCAAGAGGAGCGAGCACATATGGAGGAGGAGTATGAGAAGCCAGGAGAAAAGGACGAAGACTGGGGCGAGGACAAGGTAAATGTGATGGTGGTGTGGGATGACACAGTGAGCAGGTATCCCTACAGTCGTGCCGTGTGCAGCCAAAGAGATGTTGTCCTTGGTGGCCAGGACCATGGAAAGGGATGGCTAGGGCGGCTGTGGTCTGCCTAGGAGAGAGTTAGGAGGAGGATGAGGGGGGTGGGAGGTCGGACTAGCTGGCAGCATCGGGGGAGAGTGGAGGAGCGCAAGTGTGAGAAGGGAGGATTGGAGGACAGTGGTGACAACAAAAGGGGGGAGGGGGACATGGGGGTGGCAGACAAGGGACCACCATGGAGGTTCTCGTGGATGGGATGTAGCTATGTCGACAGTACTTGTTGGGTAATGTGCATTCATTAGGCAAGGCGTCATTCTCGGTGCTCCATGCGTGTGGTGATACAAGGGGGTGCTGTAGCTAATTTGGCGTTTGACACGGGGAAACATGACAACGGCCACCGCGTTGTCAAAGCTCTTCCTGAAGTGGGTCTCAGGTTTGCGAGCATCAGAAGTGGTCCGCACAATGGCGGGAGAGGGATGCCCGGGAGTGGCTAGTACATGGGAGTTGCACAGGGTGGGCAGAGCCTCCTTGGAGGATGGTACGCGTGTAGAGGAGCATGCCAAGAGTGAGGGGATGGGGGGCAGGATTGCTGGTCAGGAGCCCAACAGTTGTTTTGGGTTGGGAGAGGGGGGCAACTCTACTAGGGGACCTAGCAACGCATGATAAGGAGGACGACGAGCCACATTCGGTAGCAGAGGAGCTCCTCCGGTGGTGGTTCCCATGTACATCGAAGGAGTATTAGGGATCCGTAGGGATGGCCGGGGTAGCGATACCTCGGCGACCGTGATAGGGGACACCAACGGAGGTCCAAGGAGCACCTAGGCCATAGCGGCAGGCCAGAGGGCATGAGGTCATGCGGCCGTGGCTTGGGGGTGGTGCACTTCAGGAGGGGGATGGAAAGGAAAAGGAGAAGACACGACCACAACAGCAGCAATAGGAGAGGCAGCACGGGTGGCTATAGGGTCAGGAGTCACAACACCTGCAGCTACTCATGCCATCCCCTTAGTGAGAGGTTGTCAGGTCCTGGTGATGGGGCACCGACAGGAGGCAGCCATGGACACAAGTAGGCGGCGGGCTGAGCTACCCGTACTAGAGGTGGGGCAACGATGGTAGCCGATGGTGGGACAAGCAACAAAATCCGAGGTGGAGGTGGTGGCATGGGTGCTTCATCAGCATGATTTGGGGGGACTTTGGGAGGTATTGAGGGTCGTTTGGGAGATGGATGGTCATATAGTATGAGGGACAGATGACGACATTAACTGTGAGAGGTCGTTGGGCAGAGGGTCAGCAGTGATTGTGTGGCCATGGGGGCACGACAGTAGCGGCAACAGTAGCAATAGTGGTGACAGTCACTCCTACCGGATGTGCACCTATGGCAACAGGAGCAGCGGCCACAACAAGAGCAACCGTAACGGTAAAAGTTAGAGTAATAGCAATAGTTGCAGCAGAAGCAATGTTAACGTCAGTAGCAGTGGTTGAAACAATAACAGTTGGATCAATAGTAGTAGTATTGTTTGCGATAGTACCAGATGCAGCAATTGCAATAGCAACTGCCATAATAGGAGCGGTGGGCGGTAGTAAGGACATGGCTAGTGTGGCACTTGGGAGAGAAGGCTATTAGTGCGTTGAAGAGGTGGATTGGGCCGGCCTGTATGGAGTAGTGGTATCATCTCCATTCGTGCACACATTGATGCCGTGGGGGGCAGTGGATCCTATACGGGCAACTGTGGGTATTCCCTTGGAGCAGTACGCCTCGCATGCCGTGGAGGTCACCTGGCCCCTGCTCCCAAAGGCGATGCCCAGTCTCATTCTCTCGGTGCGGCCATAGCACTGGCCTGGTTTTGGGATGGGGAGTGGGAGGAGTTATGGTGGGAGGCAGTGGCTCAAATGCGTTCTGTTGGGCATCCTCCTTCGACGTGCTAATTGCACCACTTGGAGGAGAAGAGGGAGTTGTGGCTCGAACAAGCCGTGACCAAATTTTGCTAGGGGAACACTTCCAAGGTGTGAGACGCTTTGGAGAACTCCCCATTGGCATCCCTAGGCCTTGTGGTGGTGGCACATTGCATTTAAGGCAGAGGTCCCAGAGATGGAGTAATCCATACCGGCATGGATAGTAGAGGTGGAATGATGAGCTCCTCTAGCATTCTCGAGTGTAGATGGCGGTGCGCCGGCTATTTCTCGACAAAAACACAGAGATGGTGACAAAATCCCTCCATTCTGAAACTAGACCACTTGTAGTTGGTGGTGGTGGGGGAGGAGCTTGTTGCCTACTGGCATTGCTGCTCGCATCGATCTGCCCAGGCTGACTACATACTACATCCATTCAGTTTTTAGTAGCGAGCAAGCTCATTGCACTAGCCAAGCTCGATGCAGGGGTAGGGCCGATCGGTGTGGACGAGGTGATTTGGCGGTTGGTGGCGTGGTGGATGGTGAGCACAGGGTGGTGGAAGGAAGAGGCTGCCCTAGTGCCATCGCAAGAGGGGGTTGGAGTGCAAGTAGTGGGGGGAGGGCACGGTGGTCCACACTATCATCGAGCAGCTGCACAAGTGTCTAGACTAGGGGATCATGAGTGTGTACAACTCAATAGAGTGGGTGGATACATTTGAGGTACTGTGGACACGTGGTTTCGAGCAGTTGATCCGGGCTTTAGACCTCTTTTATGAGCAACCATCGGACTTGTACCAGCAAAGTGGAATCCAGATGTGAGTAGTGAGATTGATTAAAGGGATACGACAAGGAGACCTGATCATGCCCTTCCTCTATACGTTGATACAAGAGGATATGCTCGAGGCGGTGCAGGCAGCGATGGCAAGGATGGAGCAGGTGCTGGCCTGACTAGATGATATGCACATGCTAGAATGAGCGCGAGAGATGGAGGCTGGGTTTGTGGCAGTGCAGGAGGGGTTGCCAGCAGCGGGCATGGAGGTTCAGCCCGGCAAGTGCCATCAATTCCTATTGGCAAGGGTGGAGCGCATGCCAGTTGGCCTTTCGGGGTTTATCAGAGTTGTGGAGGGGATGGTGGTATTGGGGGGCCGATTGGGACAAATGCGTATTGCCGGGAGCAGTTGGATGCGGCAGTGCATGTGGTAGAGAAGACGTTCGATGCGCTAGACGAGCTTCCTTATGCCCAGACGGCCTTGAACATTGTGGAGGATTGCGTCACCAATTGGCTCCAACACCTCATACGGCTGATGCCTTCATTGTGAGTGGTGGGGGATACGATTGCAAAAGTTCGATGAGAGTGTCGCCGGCGGGTGTTGAGGCTAGGAGGCGTTGGGACAAATGCGTCTACACGATCGTCTACATGATCGTCTACGCGATCCGAGGGCGACGTGCTAGGACTCATGAAAAGCGGAAAGTAGGACTGCCAATACAGTTGGACAGGCTAGGATGGACTCTGATGGCAATCCTAATCTCCCTCTCGTTCCTTTGCAGTCACCTTTTTTCCTAGCATGCGGTGCTTCCTTTGCTTGCTGGGATATGGAGAGCTAGGACAGAGTGAGGACGTGGACAAGGGGGGATGGCACAGAAGAAATTTCACGCAGTTGAGGGAGGTGGTGGTGCACGTTTCCCAGCTATGATACATGATAAGATCTTGGGTTTGGCAGCATGTGAGCAGGGGAGTCCACGACGCCTCTTCTAGAACCTTCGTACTAGAAGGGTACACAAGTGGTAGCTACATGAGCTTGGGGTGGCGGTGACAACAGAGCTGGGGGAGGTGCGGGTGTGGCCCCGGCTGTACCAACTGATGGCAATATGGGGAGAGCACAACAAAGACTAGCTGCTGGAACACCCAGGTCCGTCACTAACTGGCTGTATGTGGCGTCCGGGGACTAGGAAGCGGCATGCCAATTCTGGTTCAGGTTTTCCATTGCGCGTCTCCAACACACCCTGGTTCCAAACTTCTCCGTGAGCTTGGCGATGCTGCACCCGGCCAACTGTAGGCGGTGCTCACCATGGTCAACGTGTTGATCTCTGAGCTTTCTGACCTCCGATGTCAAGGCCGATGTCAAGGCCGATGCACTGCAGCGTCTTATGTCTAAGCCTGTGCCACCCAGGTCCCAACCTGGTGTTGGAGCATTATGGGACTTTACCGTGGAGCTTGTTGCTGCTTGGTCGACCAGCCAATGAAACAAGTGTCTCCATCATTCCGCCGTCGCTGGAGTTACTACTCTCACTACTTCTGCCTCCTCCTCCGGCTCCACCTCTACCTCTACCACCTCGTCCTCTTCCACCTCTACCACCACAGCTCTCGCCTCCCAGGATTGTGGCCGCGGCGGAGGTAAGGATAAAGGCAAGTGTAAAGCCACTAACTGCACTTCTTGTGTCCCTAGTAAGGTGGTGTGCTGGAACTACGGCTCTTCCAAGCACTCTGCTCAAAAGAGCCTTGCTCCACCTGATGATCTTTGCCTTGCACGTGCCATGCATGCCCATTGGGCACGTTCCAACGGCTCCACCTTGTTTGCAGCCGGCACCAGCTCCAACTCTAGCACCTCGGCGCGGTCGGTTGTTTCCTCCTACGCACAAGCGTACTCCACGACCGGTGTCCCCTTCATGTCGCCGCCAATCGCGTTCCCCCGGGGTTGGCCACCGCCATATGGGACGCCCCTCTACTCCGGGCCACCTTCTCCGGCCTACTTTGCGCCCCTGTGGCTTCCTCTCTCCTCGGGGTCCTCTGCTCCGTCCCCGGCGCCTTCCATCGACGGCACGTGCTAGTCGGAGAAGTTTCTTTTTCAACGTCTTCACCTTCGCGATCAGGGAGGTGAGAGTGCAAATGGGATGGCCAGAGGTCCCTCATGCCACACTGTCACTGTTCTTTGTGGGGAACCCCCCGGTCATATTCTTGGGTTCCTGTTTGCGTTCGTAACGTGGGCCGAGCGCTGGCAGTCTTTTGTTCTCCCTCATCGTTTTGTGACCTGCGCCTCATCCTCCCCTCCTATTGGCACTAATGATACATGTGGTGTCCTTCCCCATCTTCTGGTCTCCGGTTGCTGCTGGGCCCTTGACTCTGGGGCCACCCGATACATGACGTCCGTCCGTTCCTCATTTTGTCTCATTGGATCCTGCCGGTCCTGTTTACTTTGTTCGTACCGGGTCTGGCCAGTTGCTGTCCATTCAGGGCGTTGGCATCTTAAGCTTTGTTGGTCCTAGTGGTGTGATGTTGTTGATTGACGTCCTCTATGTGCCTTCCTTAGAACTCACCCTGTTGTTGGTGACCGCTCTAGACGATTAAGGCATGGATATCTCTGCCAATCAAGGTGTTGGCGCTGTCCGTCTCCGTCCCCTGGGTCGTGTCATCCTTCAGGGTTCCAACTATGACAAACTCTAATTTGTTCCTTTGCTTGACCCTCCACCCCCTCTGTTGGCACCTCCGTCATCCACGTTTCTCCCTCTCTTTCTCTTGACCATGTTTAGTTCCTGCATCATTGTCGAGGGCATGTCCACAGTGATGCCATCACTAGCTTTCTTCACCTCCAGCCTGCCATCGGTCTTTCACCGTCTGCTTTCCTGGTACCCTGTTCCTCTGACTCTCAAGACTACACCATGGCAAGATGCACCGCTCTCCTTTCACCCCCTCTCCTTCCCAGTCTTCACATCCCCTTGATCTTGTTCAAGCTGATGTCATGGGTCCCCTTTCCCATGAGTTTCTTGGGGGTGCCGTATGGTATGTTCCATGTCTCACTCATGATTCTCTCGTTTTTGTTGGATCTTTGCTCTTTGCCAGAAGAGCGATGTTTGCACCGTCCTTGAGTCTTGGATCTTGCACATAGAGCGGTCATGTCAACAATCCTTGTGTATCTTCCATAGTGATTGTGGCTGTGTGTTCCTTGGTCCCACCGCCTGTCTCCTTGAGCCTAAGGGAGTGTGTCTGGAGACCTCTGCTCCTTACACACCCGAGCCAAACGCTGTCTCCAAACGCTGGAATCGGATGCATGCCAATGGCGTTTGGATACTTTTGTCCGAGTCCGGTCACTCCCCTTTGTTCACCTTTGAGGCCATGTGCTACATGACCTGGGTATGGAATCGTGTTCCCTATGGTCCCCTTCCACGCACTATCACCCCTTCTCACCGTTGGTATGGTGCCTGTGCTGATCTTTGCCTCACTTGCGTCTAGGGTTGTATTGCGTGTGTCTGGCTTCCCGAGGATTTCTGCAATGGGAAGCTCTCCCCGCATGGGGATATATGCCCCTTCCTAGGTGTCTTTGCCCAGTCTAAAGCCTGGCGCTTCTGGGATCCAGAGCACCAGCGGGTTGTAGAGTATTGTGATGCCCAGTTCTTCCACTCCGTCTTCCTCCGTGACCTCAGCCATCCTATCCCTCAGCCTCCCTGTTGCCACTCTCTTGGTTCCAGGGGGAGGTCGGTCCTACTGTCCCCGCAAGTCTTGCTGAAGTCACCTCTTAGCAGCCTTCAGCCTCGGTGCCGCTTCCAGAGTCTGACAAAGACTCTACACAACCCTCTCAGACTCTCCTGGCCTTGTCGCACAATGCTCTAGCTTCCCCTGCCTTGTCCTCCCTATCTGTGTCCGACTGCGTGTCTCCAGTGCGTTCCTCTACGGTCCCCTCCAATCCGTTCCTAATGCCCAGTCCGCCGGCTCCTGCCATGCTGACCTTTAATGCTCCCATTGGTCTTGCTCCTATCTCTCCCTTTGTCCATGGCGTTTGCCTCCGTGCTCTTCCCACTTGCTCCCACAGCATCCATGCGTCCCACCCCAAAGCGTCGTAGTCACAACCTGCGCAATGGCATGCATTTCCGACAGAAATGGATGCCTTGGATTTTGCCATGGGGTTGTCCACCCCTACTCTTCCCTTGGCTATGCACTGCTCTTGACGGAGCATGAGCAAGCACTTGACGCCGTCGTTCTTGGCAGTGTCGCTGAGTGTCATTCCAGCACTCCTGTGTCGTCCTCGTCGCCTGATCCCACCACAGTCCGCCAGGCACATGCAGCACCTGACTCCCAGGAGTGGGAGGCTGCCATGTGTGATGAGCTTCAAGCTCTAGACAATCGCGCTGTATATGAGCTTGTTGATCAACCATCGGGTCGCAATGCAATTATCGCTCCATGGGTTTTTTGACGCACGTACAAGCCCAAAGGTGAGCTCGACAAGTACAAGGCACTTATTACGATCAAGGGATTTTCCCAAGTGGCCAGTGTTGACTTCGATAAGACGTTTGCCCCTGTCGGACGTTACACTAGTGCTCGAGCTCTCCTAAGCCTTGTTGTACATCATGACTGGGAGCTCGAGCAGATGGACGTCAACAATGCCTTTCTGCATGGACATTTGGAGGAAGAGATCTATATGGTCCATCATCTAGGGTTTGCGGATGACACTGACAGAGTTTGGAGATTCAGCAAGGCCCTCTACGACGTGAAGCGGTCCCCTAGGTTTTGGAATCAGGAGATCACCTCAACTCTGGAGAAATGTGGGTACCGATGAAGCACTGTTGATCCTTCCCTTTTCGTCACTCTAGTGTTAGCTCCCTTGCAGCCATCCTCGTCTATGTCGATGACCTGCTGATTGCGTCACCAAGTTGTGAGGGAGTGGCCTGTCAAGTCCCTGCTCTAGTCCACGCACAAAATGAATGACCTGGGTCCGTCTCGCGTCTTTCTAGGCATGGAGCTTGAGCATGACCGCGCTTGTTGCATTCTCCTCGTTCATCAGGCCGCAAGGAGCTTGGGGGGCGCTTTGCCTCCCTTCTCGAGTTGTTCCCACTACTTCCACACCGATGACGCCCGCTGGACTGCGGCTGCTCAAAACACTGGACGTGTCAAAGCTGGGGGAGGAAGTGGAGATCACTAACAACCTGATAGTGATAGGGTCTCTGATGTACCTGGCCACCACTTCGCGTGTAGACGTTGCCTTTGCAATGAACTTTCTTGCCCAGTTCTCACAATGCCCTAGAGTGCAACATATGGAGGCAACATTGTGCGTTGTCAGGTATGCGCTCTCTACTGCTCGTGTTGGCATTTATTACCGGGCATTGTTGTGAGTTGTCGTCGATGGATGTACTGACAGTGACTGGGCGCATGACGTTGATGCTCGTAGTCGCACAAGCTACATCTTCCTTGTTGGGGGGACTACCAAACGACGCTGACAAATCAACCGATACTCACCCAGGACCCACGGCCGAACTAAGCACAACACACTCGCAAGCACAAGACTCGCATCATGAGTAGTGACAGTTGACTATACACAAGCATTGGCACAACAGATCAACCTGGGACATCACGAGCACACAATAATGTAACTGCGTGAACAACCACCTTGAAGACGTTACTGCGAAGTGCCTTCATGAGGAAGTCAGCTTGCTACTAAATGGTGTCAACGCACACGATTTGGGCATCGTCGCTCACGCACAAAATGGTGTTCAACATTGATTCGTGCGAGTGTGATGCATGCAATCGTGCTCAGCAATCGCCTTCGTGTTTTGGTTGTCACAGTGCAAGGTGATGCAACGGATGGGGACACGCAACTATTGCAATAGGTGCCACAACCAAACGCTCCCACAGGTGCTTGCGCCAAGAGCAAAATGTTTAGCCCCACTGGAGTTGCGCACCACACAACCTTGCTCATCATTTTTCCATGAGACCGTGACCTCTAGCCTCGCTGCACACTCACATCACTGGTCTAGGTGACTGACCACACACTCAAAGAGAGACGGCATCTTCCCATGCCGGGCCAACTCCTTCAATGAGTGTGAGAGCAGGTTGTGCCATTCTTGCATGCTAGGTATAGACCGAGGCGGGTACTCGCCCAAAGCCAGTTTCTATGGGGGTAACTTGCTACCAAGATATAAGGATTGATAATTTTCCAGCTAGAAGAGGTTTGGGCTCGAGCCCACCAACCCCAGGGGTAGCAAGCAAGAGCGAGCTCGCTACTCGCTCGCTCACTCCCACCAAGAAACACACATGTGTACCATTACTTGCGTTTTTCACTACTCATTGCTTGTGTCTCTTCACTGCAACTCGCGTGCTGTTGTCACACCATGGTGCCATGAGACCAGGATTCACATTGCTTTGTCGAAGCGTCAAGCTACTTGAGCATAGGTTTTTGAGTAACAACATCCAAGAGAAGCCTCCTGCAAGGTATGGCCCATTGAACATCAATGTTTCACTGATCATGTGCCCTCTCGTCGAACCTTACTTTTCACTGTCTTCATGACATGTTTATGTACAAGAAAAGATTCACAATGTGGAAGGTAAATGGGGGATGAACTGATTGCGTAACCTTAGTCTTCCACCTCCGGACATGTAATAGGAGTCCATGTGAACCCATGCTCATTCATGCTCTCCCTCGTGCTGGTTGGTTGAGCCTTTATCCAATCCCAGTCCGTCGCAACCTCCTTAAGGCTTGCAATCTTATGGTAATACAATGGACAACACGAAGCATGAATGGCCACGTAGTCCATGAGGCCCTCAGAAGTTTCGCAGAAGTTGCCGAAGGTGGTGGTGTCGAGGTAGTGCATGCGTATGCGGATGATGTTGCGGGTGTGCTCGTCGCCCTCCGGGCGAACGCTGCTGAAGGCGTCTTGGTCCGTGTAGCTTGGCATCCTGCAAAACGGAAGAAAAAACGGCACTGCCGTATGAAACTGTTGCAACTTCATTTCTCGGGCCTGCAGGAAAACAAACTCCTCGCCGCGTGTGGGAGGAAGGACCAGGCTGCCACGAGCACCAACACAAGTCCCTTGCCCTACAGGTTGAGACCGTGAGCCTCGGCCGACACATGGCTCTGCTTGTCCCAGAATTCCACTCTTTGTATCTTGGACCGTTTACAGACCATCTAAAAGCAGAACGTCGATGGGCATTTGGAAATGACCGCCGGCGACCGTGTGCAGACCACCTNCGGAAAGTGGCTTCCGTGATTCAAGCAGTCTTGAGAATGTGAGAACGCAAACCAGTTCGTTGCCGATGCGCAACGGACACCATCTGTTCAACTGTTCATCCGACATTGGGTTCGGCTTTGGAACAAGGTGGCATGGACATTTGCATGTTTATTGGCATGGACATTTGCATGTTTAGTGGCATGGATGATGGCATGGTTTTTGGCTTGGACACTCGGCCCCTCCACCACCATCAGACAGGGGAGGAGAGATAGAACTCCGGAAATAGGAGGGAACTAATGGTTGTTACCTGGATCGAATGGACATCCAGTGCCGGTAGAAGAGCAGCGTGCGGAAGTTGGAGCGTGCGTACATCACGCCCGTGTTCACGCTCACGTTGATGCGCTCCTGCTCCTTCCAGATGTCGCTGCTCACGGCCATGTCCACCGACAGGTCCTCCAACACCGGGAGAGGGTCCTGCAGCAGCAGAGAAATTTCAACAGGGATTAAGTTTTCTTTTTTTAACGGCTCACACGTGTTGAAGAAACTTGTACTTGAATTAAGTTCAATTAAAATTTCACTACCAGGCTCACTGCCGTGCATGTCCACAGACAATACGCTCTGCAAGCCTGGGGGACACGAGAGACTCAAACGGGAGGGCGTAAAACGATGGAAATGAACCCTAATCATGCCACCCATTACTGTGTTCACCGCCGAGTCCCAGAGGATCAAAAGAGTCAAGAAACCTTGCACATGTTGAGAAACAGTGAACGAACATGAGGACACAAAAAAAAAAAAAAACGAAGGTTGAAAGACCACTGTCACAAAACATGTCACTGCCACAGCCACCGAGTCCTTCACATCTGGTAGGAGTCCGTAACTCTTTCAGCCACATTGGAAGATACGTGACGTGACGTGACGCAAGTCCCCTGTCAGCAAAAATGTATCACGTCAACCACACACCTTAAGCCAAACTGCGTCAAACATGCACTTGAAACTCCTCAGTGTAAAGCAAACACTTAAAACTCCTCAGTGTCAAACAAACACTTGAAACTCCTCAGTGTAAAGCAAACACTTGAAACTCCTCAGTGTAAAGCACACACTTAAAACTCCTCAGTGTAAAGCAAACACTTGAAACTCCTCAGTGTAAAGCAAACACTTAAAACTCCTCAGTGTAAAGCAAACACTTGAAACTCCTCAGTGTAAAGCAAACACTTGAAACTCCTCAGTGTAAAGCAAACACTTAAAACTCCTCAGTGTCAAGCACACACTTGAAACTCCTCAGTGTAAAGCAAACACTTGAAACTCCTCAGTGTAAAGCAAACACTTGAAACTCCTCAGTGTAAAGCACACGCGCACATTGAACCACAGCGCAGACATGTTGAGTCAGAATCAATGCCAAAGTCAGAATCAATGCCAAAGTCGGAATCAATGCCAAAGTCGGAATCAATGCCAAAGTCGGAATCAATGCCAAAGTCGGAATCAATGCCA